>JANAVB010027730.1:0-29797 GCA_029216955.1 Iris pallida
AAATCCACAAATAAAAACAGAGAGTCTAAGTGTCTAATGAGTAATATCCAAATCCCAAGTATCAAATATATACAGTCATCCAGAGGTAATGTAAATGAGACATCCTATCTAGAGGAGTTCATCCACTGCTAGTGGGACCTGCTGCTGGTCCAGGTCCAAGCATCATCTAGGGTAGCACCGTAATAAGTAGGGCCGAACGCCTCATCCTCATCCTCCGTAATATTTCAACAGGTCCAGTCAAACAGGAGCGAGCACAATACATCTCAACAAGTCATAACAGGAAAGGAAATATAATCATGCTAGAGAAAAATACAGGAAACTGAAGAATAGCATAATGTAAGAGGAGACTGTAAGTAAATATCTATGATATATAAAAGAGCGACAGTGCTAGTGATTCAGAGTACAGGATAAACATATGAATGGCTAGGGACTGATTCATGATTACACTACGAAATTGATTCATGATTAACTACTTGGAATTATCCACATGTTCATTTATACTTCCCCATCCCCAATCAATACACAAGGATCCAGTCAAGCTACGTTAAGATTCATGATTATACTAAATTGCCCATAAGGGTGATTCATGAATTGATTCGTGAAGGCTCGATGATCACGAAAGTACATGAGTCACTAGCTGATTTCCGAAGATTCATGATAATAGAAGCATGAGATACGTGATGTAAGTGAAACACACGAGACAAGAGTATCTGATGCTCCCGAGAGGGATAACATCTCATGAAGGGATCCATATAGTACTAATCCGTGTTACCAACGTGTCAGCATCAAGTAAGATAATCTAAAGGAGAAAATATAATCCTAAACAAGATATGAAATGATCAGAGAATGTACTCGCCTGCTATCTGAGTGTCAGGATGAAATGTACTGTCCGAGGAGAGGTGTCTGGCTCCTAATCAGAATAGCACAAGTCACAACATGTCTAAAATGATAATAAGATGCTATTCAATGCATTCTAAATGAATCTAGGTCAATCGAGACCAAAGTCAACTCTTGGTCAACTCTGGTCAACCCTAGAAGTCAAACTAGGTCAACCAAGTCAAACCTAAGTCAAACAAGTCTATACTAGTCTAACTAGTCTATTCTAGGCCTAATCAAGACTAAACAAGTCTAACTAAGCTCTCACTAGTCTAACAGACACACCATAGGCCAATACCACATATATATATCACTATTCACATTATGAATATTATATATATATATATATATATATATATATATATATATACATATATATATATATATATATACATATATATATATATATACATATATATATATATATATATATATATATATATATATATATATATATATATATACAAATAGAAATATGCCTAACACATTAGCTATTACACATATTGAAATTCCCATCATCCTACTCTACCATTCACACATCACATTAGATTAGGCATGCTATATATAGCTATAGGCATACTCACATAGAAATATATACATGTATTTCATAGAGAGGGGATAACATCTGATGTGTGTGTGAATGTCAAACATACAATATGTGTGTGTGTGATGTGCTCCTAAGTGTCAGGATCATGTGAACCTGTATTCACAGGAATATAGGTGAACTGAAACATGTATGTGTGTGTATATAGGATGTGTGTGTCTGTGTGTGCCACAGGGTTGTGTGTGTTAGCAGGAATTAGAGTGTGTGGACTGTACAGGAATCTCAAGGACAGTAAGTCCAGTTAACAGTGTGTGTGATTGAGAGGAGGCAATGTGGTGTCAATGTGTTCATATATGTGTGTTCCAGGAATAGACTGTGTGCTGCTACAATATGTGTGTCAAACATTTGTGTGTGTTAACAGTAAACATGTGTGCAGGAAATGTGTGTTAGAGTGCTAAGAAAGGAACTTGTGTGTCATACAGGAGATAAATGACAGTGTCAAAACCATCTACTGGGATTAATGCAGCCTTGAACCAATTCCCTGTGTCTCAGATATGGGAAAAATGTTGACAGGATATTAACAAACATGGGAATATCGGCAGGTAATGTAACAGGATATGTGTTCAGTGTTCTCAGATGCAAGAATTCTCAGGTTTCAGATTTGAACCCAGGTTCAAATCAAGTGACAGGATAAATATTTATCATTGTGTTGTGTACAATTTGAATCTTAACCTCAGGAAATTAACTCAGGAATTGACAGTAAATATTGAACTACCATGAAACCTATGTATCAATCCTGGCATTCGAAAGCCTAACTCATGCCAAAGTCTCTTTTCATGCCATAAGACTTATTCTAATATGTAAATTAAACTAACAGTTACTAACAACATGTCTAGGAATTTTAAAAGATAAATAATCACTAATCAACAATTAGAACAAGAATTTAATCCCAAATCAGAAATTAGAATACATGTATCAGTAACTGACAGTTTGAAACAATGCAAGTTCAACATTTCGAAACCCAACTCAACATCGATTATCCCATTTCTCATTAATCAACCCATTATAATAAGTAAATTTACACTAACAGAGATTAGTAAACATGTTAGGATATAAATTAGCAATCTAAACATGACTTAAAAAATTTATTAATCATTAAGAACAGGAAAAAGGAGAACAGGGATACTCTCACTGATACTTAATGTATCAGTCGACTGGGTATTACTCAAATCCACATTCGATTTAACAATTCAAGAAGAACATAAGGTAGATAATAATTAGTGGTTATTAGTAGGTAACATACAAACAAAATGGTGTCCTAAAACAGGACACACGAGTGTCCAAAACCAACTCACACACACGCACTAGACTGGCACGAGTTCGTATAACCAGTGCACGTGTCCAAACGCACCCGACACGCATCCGTAGGACAAAAAACTTTGGGGATGACACGACGGTCATTGCCCCTCTCTCCATGTCCAACCACGTGTGTCCACGTGCTCTGTGCACTGAACACGAGCACGAGCACGCTGGTAGCAGGGGACACTGCACGCAGCGCGCGCGTGTGCACGAGCGCGACACGACACGAAATCGACATGAGACACGCTCAGTCGACCAAAAACACGTAAGTGACATCCAAACATGTAAAGCCCATAACCTAAATAGCCCAAACTCAATGACTTAAACCCACGTCCTTTCTCTCCCTTGAACCGTGCGCAGCCCCCTCTCTTCCGGATCTCATCTCTACGTAACCCTCTCAGAAACTATCATCCTCCAAGAACAGAAACTCCATTTTCCTTTCTCCACCAAAACCTTCACATCTCTCAAACCACTCCACCATTCCCAAATCCGAGGACACCCCCGTGATCACCTCGCCATTCTCTCCGATTATAGACCACTCTTTCCTCCATTCCGCATCGCGTTCGAACCCACGTCCGTGCCAAACCGCCGCCCACCGCCACCCGTCGCCGGCGCCAGCCACCGCGCGGAGCCCCTAGCCGCCGACGCAGCCCACCATCGCCCGCCAGCGCTGCCAGCAGCACGCCAGCCCCGCACGCGCCTTCCGCGTGCGCCAGTCTGCGCCCGCATGCACCGGACCCCCCTTTGCTCGTGTGTTCCCACGCGGCGTCTCAGCGTGTCCGCACACCCCGTGCGTGCCGTGTTCCCGCGGTTCCTTCGATCCTCCAACGGTCCATTCCGGGCTCGAGGCCTTCCCTCGGTGCTCCTTCGTGCAAGCTTTCGGTATATTCTGACCCGAATAGTTTCTGTAAATTTCCACAGAACCTAAATTGTTCCTAGAAATTGCTAGTTGTGGTTTAAATTAGCTTTCTAATTAAGTTCGGTAATAATTGTTAGTGTTAGAGTTTAATTAGCATTGTTTGTAGATAAATGCTTAGAAATGTCGATTACATAATTATGATTAATGCCATTATACATAAACCTATGTCTTTATGAAATCAATATTTTAGCCATAAAATATTATGTTAATAGCAAAGGCGTAATTTTGTAAACATAACTGTATATAAGTACGTTTTTAGTGAAAATGTGTTTTTAATATTATTAATCTAATAAATATCGTATTTTCTAGTAAAATCATAAGTTTGCTAAAATAGGATTTTACGTACATTTATTAAAAAAAAGGAAAACAATTTTCTTTACAAGAAAGGTATTAGTTAATTATTTTCGTAATGTTTACTTAGAAAAAGATATATATTAGTTTTGAATATTCTGAGTTCCTTACTATTTTCGATAAAAACCATGTGTTGTGTAAATGTCCCCAAAATACGTTAACTCTCCACTTATTTACAAAAATAAATAAAACAGTTTTTACCAAGTCTTATGTATTTAAAATTAATTAGTTTCTCTAATAAGAACGACAAAGGTCAATAATTAGTGTAGTCTACGTTAGGGGTTTGTTAGCCAATTGTGGATAAGTTCTAAGGACAGAGTGTTACAATTGTAGGTTCAGGTCTCGGGCTTTAACCCGAACCCCTCCAGTCGTTACCTACAGCACCGGAGACACCAAGGCAAGTGCATGCTTATCTAAACCCGTGTTTTTATTTATTAATTAATTATATTGCATGATAGTATTACTGTATCGACACCTGACTCACGGGATCCCTCTCGGATCACACCGACTGTTTTACTGAATTATTGACTTGACTGCTTACTGAATCATTGACTCGAGAATTGGGGGAGTAATGTTAACACCTGTGGTCAAAGCCCTTACTGAATCACTGTGGATAGCGGAAGCCCAACTCACTTGGGTTGAAGCCGGACCGTGTTCATTAGAACACTTACTGCCTCCAACCCTAGCCGGCCACAGGCTGTTACGCGCTCTAAACACTACTGTAACTAGATTGCATTATTTCACTTTATCAGAGTTTTACTGCATAACTGTTTTATTATTATTATTTAGAAAATCATATTTTCATAATAAACTGCTTCTTGTCTCGTCTTTTAATTATTGAATAAAATGCTGGAATAGATTTGTGTGTCTTGCTCCCTCCTGACTGGAGACAACATTTTTAGGTGACTGCGACGATGATGAGCTGGCTTACACTTCCTATTACGGGCCTGACTTGGGTCCTTCAGATTTCGGCTGAACCTGAACCAGGAACCCCAGAACCATAGATGTTAGCATAGTTTATTTTTCTTTTTTTGTTTCAAAACAGTTGTAGTAAATGAATATTGTTGTTTGTTATTTCCTTTTCAGATTCGTTGCAATTTTTAATAAAAATATTTTATTTCCGTTAGATATTTTGCCTGTTGTGTTTCACTGCTTGATGCAGCTTACTGCCGTCGTCTCACAACGGTACAGGCTGGGCATGATCCGACTGGATCCATTATACTTGGGGTCGGGTCGTGACATGTTTTTAGTGGTGGCCCATGCAGGTCAGTTTTGTAAATTGGTCTAGTCAACTTAGTCTAGACCATGCACGCAGTCCTGCAAACTGACTTCGGTCTAGGTATAATTTTAGAAAAATAGGCTCTAGAAACAACTAGAACACCTAGATTATATTCACCCTATTACAATATAGGGTCGAAATTATCTATTAAATATCTATTTTTGCTTGCTTATAGTTCTATAGGCTACCTTGCTTATGTTTGTACCCAAACCTTTTAGAGAATGGCAAATGAAAAACTTATTCAACCATAGACAAATAGTTATTGTGTTTATCTTCACATTTTAGTTGTACTCTCAATTAGTATTGATGATCTAGTATTTAGTCTTTAGATATTAAGGAGATAAGCAAAGTATGACTAGAGGAGTAATATTTAGAAGTAAGTTGTATGAATGTATGGTCACCAGAAATAGGGTATCATAGTAAATTCTAAGGAGATGATAGCCAGGAAGACACGAACAAAGCTCAAGGATCAGTTTTTGGAAGCTTTTAGTCTAGTAAGATGTTATAGGTACATGACTAATTAGTTGGGCATTTATCAAAGACAAAATTTATGGGATATGAAAACAGAAAAAAAAATATAATGTTGAGATTTGAATTGAAATTTAAGGATAAGGATGATGATATATGTAAAAAAAAATTAATACAAAGATATCAGAAGTCATCAAGATGGTAATGTAGAGTTGCATGATGAAACCGAGGATTTATAATGACGGATAATATTGAATTTAAGGTATAAATTTAATTGGGGATTATGATCGACAAATAAAGATATGAATTTTATCAAATTAGAATTTGGAAATAAGGATTGTGAAATTATAAGTGTTACGAGGGTAAGTGAATGTGATATTATACAAGGAAATAAAGAATGTGGGCGAAATAATATTATCAAGGTTGGTCGAATTCAAAGAATTCAAGGAATAAAGTTAGATCAAGAGGAAGGACTGAAATTTAAACCTTGTACAAAAAAGGGCTCAGGTTTAAAATTTTGGATCAAATATGTTGGAGTTGGTGGAAATAGAAAATCTAAATAGATTATATGGTTGATAATGGGTTAAGAGATTTCATAGTTACATCCTTCCAAAATCAGTTAATTCCAAGGAAGATCGAACATGTATTCTAGAATAGTATTTTTTACCATATATCCTATTTTTCTGTGACTTGTTCCTGTATTAATTTTTGTTAACCCATTACCATTCCCGTCACACTAGTTTGACCATATTTTTTTATGCTTCTTTTGTAAACCTAGGCTATAGCTGTGATTAAGAAATTCATAGTAGAATTCTAGATAGATGTGAGAAGACTATGACAAGAGGAGTCATAAATAAGTATCATGGGTGACTAAGGAATAATTTTGACAAACGAAACCTCGTCATGGATAAAATAATAAGATTTGAGAATCAAGAAATTTTGAGGATTTCAACTTTAGAAAGAAATTATGTAAGATTACTGAGGTAGGATTTGTCAACATATGGAGTTAAGTTTTGGAAAAATAGAGTTTGGCATTCTTTTGGATGAAGCCTTAAGTATTTGACGATTTTGAATTTTATGATTAAAGGAATAGTTATAGAAGATAGAGTAAGACGTAGATAGAGTTAGCGATGGAAGTCTAGGACTTGGTAAGGTTCTTCCATGGAGGAAGTGAATTTGGATATACATAAACATAAGAATATAATGATCAAGTAAAGGAACACTTGACGAGGATCGACTTTTATGATCAGATGACTATTGTACCCAAAAAGGACGGAAATAACCATAGAAGGAATATCACGAGCAATGAAATGATAGAGAATAAGTAGTGAGAAATTGAGATAAGACTATTGGCATGTAACTTTGGAAAGGAACAATTGGGTTTGCAATTATACCAAACATTGGAGACTCATATTAGTGATGGTAAGAATGATTGAGATTTTGTGATATTTTGCTAATGTGTTTGATGAGAACGATTGTTAGATGCATGGTTAAAGATTAAAATTTGATTAGTGATTATAATTTGGTCAATTGATTTCAAGAATTGAAAATTTTCGAATATAGATCATGGATCAACTTTAAAAAAAATTCTAAGGATTTACTATGACGAGGATTGTGACTTTGATGTAGTCAGTTTGGAAGAATAGCTGACAATTGGAAATTGATGTCTGTACAATAATTTGATCGAAAGAAATACTTGAAATTTGAAATACATTTGGTTTACGAGTTACATACAATGACGAATGAAAATTTGATTTAGATGATTTTTTTTATACCAAATAGATTTAGCCTTAGCAGCTGCCTTAGTTTTCTGTAGATACTGAGAGTTCAACTAGTTTAGCGAGTTAGAGGTTGGTTTTACATGGGATATTAATAAGATGGTTATCTTGTAAGTCATTTTTTTTCTTGTATCCCTATCTTCTGGCCATTGATATGATATTCTTCTATTTCCTTTGGTCATCCCTTAGTCCTCAATGGAAATATCTTATCTGATTACATTCCTATTATAGCTATGTTATTCTAATCACCCTCACTATCCTACTATCATACAACTTGTTGACTTTTCCTGAGTCACAAACCCTTATATCTCATTCCAATTTGATTTGAAATTTTTAGCCCCTCCTCTCAGAAGATTCTATTACTTTCTGTCTTCTCAATAAACTGTTGATGTTCGTTTATTTCTTGTCTTTTCTGTTTCACGTGACCTCATTTGATTTTTCCCTATTTTATGATCATATTTTAATCGTACCTAGATTTTACTCGTGCCTAAAATGATTTGATCACAACAATATTCCAACTCTATCTCAGATCATATCTAGAAAATTCTGATCGTGTCTATATTTTATTATTGTACGTAGCGATCATGTCTCGAATCTGATTATGCCTCATGAATTAAATCTGGAACGATCTATAGCAGGAATTTATAGAGTACATGTGGGAATAGATGAGATAAATATGAACAATTGTGATTTGAATCAAAGAATGTATAATTAGTTATGTGAATACCAAGCAAATTGACATTGTAAATTAGAGATGGTTAAATGATAAGCATGGAGAAGCACTTTTGGAAGGTGCATCAGAAGATATATAAAGGACGACCGAAACAAGAAAATTTGGACTTAAAGCGTAACTAATTAAGGATGACAATTGTATGAATTGAAGGGTGCAAAAGATTATAAATCAGAAACCAGAGATAGAAGGTTTGTAAATAATACAAGGTCAGAATATGTAATAAGATATGTTATTAACAGAGAAAAGTTTGGTCAAAAGATACAGTAAAATCAAGATGAAAGATTCGAGCTTAAACATGATAATTAAATTTTGTTGAGATTTCGGAATCAAATATGTAAAATGAGGATTTAGAATCAAGATATATATATATATATATATACATGTTGGTGAAAATGGACGTGTAAATAAATTACAGAGTTATCACATATGAGTAAGGAATGATAAGAATTTATAGATGATGACAAATTGGAGTATTGAAACATGATATTGAATTTTAAATATGATATTGGGTTACTGAGGCTTGATACTATAGTATTAAGACAAGACGGTGTGTACCAAATTATAATATTTTGGTCAGGAATGAATAAGATGTATGAGAACGTGATTGGAACACATGTAGTGGTATGTCTTAGAATTAAAATTTGGATATATATTGACAAGCTGAAGGAAGTACATAATATACTGCATGAAATATTATATGTGTTTAGTAAGAAAATGTGGAAAGACAAATTTTCTAAATTGATGATGGTAATTGACAATTCAAGGATGAAAGCAGAAATCCATAATGGTGGATAGCGACTGTGTTTCTAAGGAGGGAAGAATGTTATTTGAAAATAGTAGATAAGATTAATGAAGATAATGCACTAGATGGATTTGCTATGGGACAGTTAGCCTAGTTATACATAAGGCTGTTGAGGAAGAATACCCGGACTGGTTGAGGCATGATTGCATGATTTTATCCCGGCCCTTATCTTTGAAATTTCGAGGACGAAATTTTCTAAGGAGGGAAGGTTGTAAAGCCTATAACCTAAATAGCCCAAACTCAATGACTTAAACCCACGTCCCTTCTCTCCCCTGAACCGTGCGCACCTCCCTCTCTTCCGGATCTCATCTCTACGTAACCCTCTCAGAAACTATCATCCTCCAAGAACAGAAACTCCATTTTCCTTTCTCCACCAAAACCTTCACATCTCTCAAACCACTCCACCATTCCCAAATCCGAGGACACCCCCGCGATCACCTCGCCATTCTCTCCGATTCTAGACCACTCTTTTCTCCATTCCGCGCCGCATCCGAACCCGCGTCCGTGCCAAACCGCCGCCAGCCGCCACCCGTCGCCAGCGCCAGCCACCGCGCGGAGCCTCTAGCCGCCGACGCAGCCCACCAGCGCCCGCCAGCACTGCCAGCAGCGCGCCAGTCTCGCACGCGCCTTCCACGTGCGCCAGTCTGCGCCCGCATGCACCAGACCCCCCTTGCTCGTGTGTTCCCATGCGGCATCTCCGCGTGTCCGCACACCCCGTGCGTGTCGTGTTCCCGCGGTTTCGTCGATCCTCCAACGGTCCGTTCTGGGCCCGAGGCCTCCCCTCGGTGCTCCTTCGTGCAAGCTTTCGGCATATTTCTGACCCGAATAGTTTCTGTAAATTTCCACAGAACTTAAATTGTTCCTAAAAATTGCTAGTTGTGGTTTAAATTAGCTTCCTAATTAAGTTCGGTAATAATTGTTAGTGTTAGAGTTTAATTAGCATTGTTTGTAGATAAATGCTTAGAAATGTCGATTACATAATTATGATTAATGCCATTATACATAAACCTATGTCTTTATGAAATCAATATTTTAGCCATAAAATATTATGTTAATAGCAAAGGTGTAATTTTGTAAACATAACTGTATATAAGTACGTTTTTAGTGAAAATGTGTTTTTAATATTATTAATCTAATAAATATCGTATTTTCTAGTAAAATCATAAGTTTGCTAAAATAGGATTTTACGTACATTTATTAAAAAAAAAGGAAAACAATTTTCTTTACAAGAAAGGTATTAGTTAATTATTTTCGTAATGTTTACTTAGAAAAAGATATATATTAGTTTTGAATATTCTGAGTTCCTTACTATTTTCGATAAAAATCATGTGTTGTGTAAATGTCCCCAAAATATGTTAACTCTCCACTTATATACAAAATATAAATAAAACAGTTTTTACCAAGTCTTATGTATTTAAAATTAATTAGTTTCTCTAATAAGAACGGCAAAGGTCATTAATTAGTGTAGTCTACGTTAGGGGATTGTTAGCCAATTGTGGATGAGTTCTAAGGACAGGGTGTTACAATTGTAGGTTCAGGTCTCGGGCTTTAACCCGAACCCCTCCAGTCGTTACCTACAGCACCGGAGACACCAAGGCAAGTGCATGCTTATCTAAACCCGTGTTTTTATTTATTAATTAATTCTATTGCATGATAGTATTACTGTATCGACACCTGACTCACGGGATCCCTCTCGGATCACACCGACTGTTTTACTGAATCATTGACTTGACTGCTTACTGAATCATTGACTCGGGAATTGGGGGAGTAACGTTAACACCTGTGGTCAAAGCCCCTTACTGAATCACTGTGGATAGCGGAAGCCCAACTCACTTGGGTCGAAGCCGGATCGTGTTTATTAGAACACTTACTGCCTCCAACCCTAGCCGGCCACAGGCTGTTACGCGCTCTAAACACTACTGTAACTAGATTGCATCATTTCACTTTATCAGAGTTTTACTGCCTAACTATTTTATTATTATTATTTAGAAAATCATATTTCCATAATAAACTGCTTCTTGTCTCGTCTTTTAATTATTGAATAAAATGCTGGAATAGATTTGTGTGTCTTGCTCCCTCCTGACTGGAGACAACATTTTTAGGTGACTGCGACGATGATGAGCTGGCTTACACTTCCTATTACGGGCCTGACTTGGGTCCCTCAGATTTCGGCTGAACCTGAACCAGGAACCACAGAACCATAGATGTTAGCATAGTTTATTTTTCTTTCTTTGTTTTGAAACAGTTGTAGTAAATGAATATTGTTGTTTGTTATTTCCTTTTCAGATTCGTTGCAATTTTTAATAAAAATATTTTATTTCCGTTAGATATTTTGCCTGTTGTGTTTCACTGCTTGATGTAGCTTACTGCCGCCGGCTCATAACGGTGCAGGCTGGGCATGATCCGACTGGATCCATTATACTTGGGATCGGGTCGTGACAAAACACAACTTCCTATTCAAACACATTACAAAATCTCGATCGAAATGCCCACTGTGGCATTTCGTCGAACACCTACGTTGGTTACTGATACGTGTCCGATACGGACACGTACAGGACACAAAATCGAGCAAACCCTTTTCCTACAGTACAAGGACACCTAGGACTTGGTGTTTATGCAAAGAAACCCTAATTCTAATGGAGGAATAGGATTATACCTATGTGTGTTCTTCAACACAAAAAGCCTCTTCAAAGGAGCTCTCCAAAAGCCACCCAAGTCTCCAAATTGCTTCAATCCTGAGATGTGACTCCACAAATAGTAGGAGAACAGTGATTAGAGTGCTATGGAAGAAATCCCAATAAAAATGGAGCTCTATTGATTAACTATGAAGAAATAAAATGGAGGCTCACCTAGTTCTTACGAAAAATGATAGCATATTGAAAAGAGGCACAACTCTCTAAAAGGATACTATATAGGCAAGAGGGGGGGGGGGGTACTTGGCCGGCCACTTGGCTAGTGTTAGGATTTCTAGGGAGCATCTAAGGCTAGAAATGAATCAAGTCTAATGAGTGGCCTAGAATCTAGGGCTCCTTCCTAGTCCATTTGCAAACCACTCAACCTAGCTAAACATGACTTAAACCTATTTAACCAATACTAACTAAACTCAATGTGGATAACTAGACTAGCTATGACTAATCTAGGTTAGGTCCAATCTAGGTTAGACTAACCAAAACCACATGACAATCAATTAACTAGAATTTAAATCACACCATTTAAATTAATTATTTTAAATTCCTAATAAAATATATTAAATTCAAATAATTCAAAATAACAAAAATACCCTTAAACTAGAAATGTGGTTGTGACAAATCTACCCTCCTTAAAAGAATTTCGTCCTCGAAATTGAAAGACGAAATGCAACTGATGAGAAGGATAGAAAGTATACCTCACGGTCCAAAAAGATATGGGTATCGCTTGCGCATCTCATCCTCCCGCTCCCAGGTAGACTCTCCTGGAGAATGATGCCTCCATGCGACGCGAACCAAAGGTATCACCTGGTTCCTCAGAACCTTCTTCCGTCGATCCAGAATCTCCACTGGCTGCTCTGGATAGCTGAAAGAAGGCCCAACCTCAATCTCCGAATGATCAAGCATATGGCTAGGATCAGCCACGTACTATCTCAACTGTGATACATGGAATACGTTGTGGACCCCCACTTGTGTAGGTGGCAAGTCTAGCCTGTATGCCACATCACCGACTCTTCCACTGATCACGAAAGGTCCGATGAAGCACGGGCTAAGCTTTCCACCTCCACCAAAACGTATAGTACCACGAGTCGAAGATATCCGCAGAAAAACCATGTCTCTGACCTAAACACAAGCAAGGTCTCAAATTAACTATGATAAACAAACATGATCAATAAAACACAAACAAACAAACCTAAATCTAATCCAACTCTAATCTGTACCTCAAACTCCAGCGGCCTCCAGTGGCTATCGGCCTAGTATCGATGTCTGTCCTGCGCCACACGAAGTCTGTCCCTGATGAGCTTCACCTTCTCGGCTGCGTCAACAACCATCTCTGGTCCCAGTAAAGCTCGCTCACCAACATTATCCCAAGATAAGGGTGTACGACACCTAAGCCCGTACAGAGCCTCGAAAGGTGACATCTCTATGCTGGCCTGAAAACTATTGTTGTAAGCAAACTCCACCAAATATAGATGATCCTCCCAGGAACCTCCAAAGTCCAAGACGTACGTCCGCAACATATCCTCGAGCGTCTGAATAGTCCTCTCTGACTGTCCGTCCATCTGGGGGTGGTATACAGAACTAAACTTGAGCTGAGTGCCCAAACTAGTCTGCAGACTCCTTCAGAAATGGGAAGTAAAGCGACTATCCCGATCCGAAATGATGCTGACCGGAACCCCGTGAATCCTGACTATCTGCCGCATGTACATCTCCGCAAGCCTCTCTGTAGATGTACCTACCTTAAATGGCAAGAAGTGGGCCGATTTGGTCAACCTGTCAACGATGACCCAAATTGCGTCTTTCCCTCCTGGTGTACGCGGCAACCCAGATACGAAATCCATAGTGATATGCTCCCACTTCCACTCGGGAATGGGCAGCGGCTGCAATAATTGTCATGACCCGCACCCTAGAGTAAGGGCACGAGAAGTGGGTACGTCCAGCCTACGCCGCAGTGTCGACGGTAGAACGGTGTCCTAGGTCACAACATCAACAATATAAGGTACCTGTACAGTATATACACTCCGAGTGGAGGTGACAATACAGAATACAGTCTCAATCACATCTAAGGCAGAAGATAGAACGATATCATAAATATGAAAATCTCAAAGGAAGTACAAACATAAAGGGAAATAAGTCTAAGTGTCTAAACGACATAATAACAGACATAATACAACTCAATCCCAAATGACAACATAAGTAAGATAAAGCCTAACTAAACTAGTCTAGGCAGTATGGGTGATAACATCAACTAGAGCTGGGTCCTCCTGAGAGTCCAACTCGCAAGTGTCGTCTAGGGCTGCTCCATAATAGGTAGTGAAGTAAGCCTCATCCTCATCCTCTGTAATATATCAACAGGTCCAGTCAGGACAGGAGTGAGCACAATACATCTCACGCAGTTCATTTCATGTCAGAAGATAATAAACATGCAATAGAGTACGATATATGAATAACTGAAGGAAAGTACATGAAGTAAAAGAGATAACTGTAATGTAAATATCTACTATAAGTAGAGAACTATCAGTGACTAGTGAATCAGAGTACAAGCAAGATATGTGAACAGGTGGAGGTGATTCAAGAGAGGTGGTTCAAGATTATATTACTTGGAATTATTCACATGCTATTTCTACTCCCCCTGCCCCAACCAATACACAAGGATCCAGACATGTTACATTAAGGTTCAAGATTTCACTGTCTCCGTGATGAGAGCACACGTGAAATTGGTTCATGGGGGCTCTGCGAACATGAGAGTATATGAATTCAGAGCGAGCATGAATAGTGAAGCATGATGAAACATGATGTAAGTGAAACGCACAAAACATAAAGTACCTGATGCTCCTGAGGGGGATAACATCTCTTGAAAAGATCCATATAGTACCAATCCGTGTTACCAAAATCTAGAGCAGGAATATAAGTTCTAGCAAGTATGAAACGGTCAGAGAATGTACTCGCCTGATATCCTGAGTATCTGGTAAGTGTAGATGTACATGCAGAGTAGATGAGTCCTAGTTTAGAGCAACATAGGTCACAATGTGTTTAACATAAGGTAAAAGAAGTTTGTAATGCGATCTACATGATTTTTAGGTCATTCTAGGTCAAAGTCAAACTTGATCAACTCTGGGTCAACCAAAGTTAACATCTAGTCAAACTAGGTCAACTCTAGGGTTTGGTCAACTCTAAGTCAACACTATGACTCTAGGCCTATACACCATACCAATACAAGCCTACTAGTACAATTCCCAATTGTAATATCTGTACACTATATTTCACATATAGGTTTCACTCTCACATTCAATATAAATATAACTATATAGGAAGCTATATGTATATGAACATACACATACATGTATATTGAAAAAGGAAAAAGGGAAATTGAGAAGTGAATGTGTATGTGTGTGTTGTGTCACATGTGTGGGTGATACAAGGTTGGCAATGTGTGTGTGCATATAGAAAAACAATGTGTGTATCATGAAAGGGGTTTAATAAAAACAGGAATGCTGTGAAGGCAATGTGGCATAGTGTAGAATGTGAAAACAGTGAACAAAAACCCAGGTTTTAGTATTTAGGAACATGTGAACTTAATGACTGTTATGTGCATTAGTGAAAAGGGAAAAGTTCCCTGGTTTCTACTTAACAAGTTCATATTTTTTTTACACATTTAAATAAAATTCTCAGGTTACACCTAACATTGAATCAACCAATTCCAGTTAAATCTATAACAACCATTTCAATTCTCATTTCAGTTTACTACATTCAATCAGTTAACTCAAAACCCCACCTTCATATATGAACTCTCTATTTCTAATTAACCCAACTTAATCTCAGTTAATCAACACATAAAATTCTAGTTTTCGAATAACCTTTAAGTCTCAGTTTATTGGTTCATGACTGAAATCTCAGGTATTTTATACATGTGAAACCAACCCCACATTCCTGTGAAATCTCAGGATTTCTTAGTTAACAGTGAATACAAAATTAACATACAAACAGTTAACATCTATTCGAATTCTCAGGATTCATTTCCAGGTTAAATATAGAAATCAAAATCACCCTTTACATGTGAATCCTATTTAACATTTAAAACAGTAAATCTCATGTCAGGTTTAATACAGTAAACCAACATTAATCTCAGTATATTTCAATAACAGTGAACCAAATACTCACATATAAACAGCGCATCAACCCAATATAATGCACTGATTGTTCTCAAGTTTTCAGAGATTTGAATCTCAGGATTTTATTTTACTGAAATTCAGTAATACTCATTTCAGATTTCAATACTTCATATCAGTAAACATTTAAATCTATGAATCAACTCAACACAACTCACACGAATCTCAGTCATTTATAATAGTAGATTAACATTCAATATCAGGGAAAAATGGGTTCGATTTCAACTGTCAGTTCAAAAGAATACTCAACTGATAGTAAAAACTGACACATGAAATCCCATCCATTCGAACCTATATTTAACTATTTAAATTCTCAAACAGGTATACCAGTATGTGTACCATGTGTCATGGGTCTAGGGGGTATCATTCGTGTCCACTAGAGTGGACACGAAGTGTCCAAATGAACAGAACACAGTTAAGAAACCCTGTGGTGCATATTTCGTGCACAGGCTCGTGCATGCGTGCCATGTCCTCGTGCATACGACACGAGTCGAACCAGGACACGAACTCGTGCACCTGGGTTTGCCACATATAGGGATTTCTTCCTAGAACCCTGACACGAGCCCACGTGTCACCGTGTCCAAACGGGAAGCCCGTATAAGTGAGCAAAAACAGTGCGCACTGACAGTGTACAAAACCCGTGCACATGGGATTTCTTCTCCGACACGACACAAGATGACACAAAACTTAATGGGTGTGATGTCAGTCCCTGCCCCTTGGTCTATGCCAAGTGGCAGGCCGCCACGTGGCGTGCTGTGTCACACGAGAGGTCGAGTAGCAGGACACTGAACGGGTCAGTGCGTGCGGTGCGTATCCAATTTGGACACGAAAAACACAGTGATCTCGACTCAGTCAAATGGATTTGTGATCTACAATTTAAGACCTAAATTTCTATTCAATTAGTTTTTGAAATTAATACCATTTAATTCTCACAAGTATTTCATCGAACACGTTATTAAACTCACTGATACGTGTCCGATACGGACACGAAATGGACACTACCTAGCACCAAACTATCCCTACAGCTAGGGATACCTATATGCATGCATCTATGAAAATAAAACACAATTTTACAAGTGTTTTATGGGGTTTACCTATTGAGAAGGATTCTCAATGAGAAGGGTGTTGATGAAGGTTCTCCTTTGAACTTCAATCGATCAAAATGATCCCAATCCTAGCTAGCAAGTCCCTACTAGCTTTCACTGTGGTAGAGGGTTATGATGCTATTAATTATGGCCAATTTGTGCTTGATTTGGATATTAGAGGAAGGAATTTGGAGAGGAATTTCTAGGGTTCTTAGCAAGTGTAAAAAGAGGTAAGGGGCTTTGATCATGTGACTTTATAGGAAGGGGGAGGGGGTGTTGTTGGCTGTCATTGATTAATTAGGGTTAGTTTTTAGGTCTAGATGAGTGGCTAAGAGTTCTCCAACAAATTCCAAGCTCTCCTATTGGTTCAACTAGTCATAGGCTAACTTTTACAAATATCTTAGAGTAAAAAATATCTTCTTATAATATCTAGATATTAGTAATTATCTCATGACTAGTTAACATAATCATTCAAGACTAATCTAGATTAGGCTAAGTTTCTAGGTCAAGCCTCAAACTAACAATTAGCACATATTTAAATAATAAAATTCAAAATCACCAAAAAGTCAAAATGACCAAAATACTCTCAAGTCAAAAATGTGGTAGTGATAAGTCTACCCTCCTTAAAAGAATTTCGTCTTCGAAATTGAAAGGCGAAACTAACTGGTGAGAGGGATAGAAAATCATACCTCAAGGTCCAAAAGATAAGGGTATCGCTCGCGCATCTCATCCTCCCGCTCCCAGGTAGACTCTCCTAGAGAATGATGCCTCCATGCGACGCGAACCAAAGGTATCGTCTGGTTCCTCAGTACCTTCTCTCATCGATCCAAAATCTCCACAGGCTGCTCTGGATAGCTAAGAGTAGGTCCCACCTCGATCTTCAAATGATTGAGTATATGGCTAGGGTCTGCCACGTACCGTCTCAACTGTGACACGTGAAACACGTTGTGGACTCCCACTAATACAGGTGGCAAATCTAGCTTTTAAGCCACGTCACCGACTCTTCCGCTAATAACGAAAGGTCCGATGAAGCGTGGGCTAAGCTTCCCACCTCCACTAAAACGTATGGTACCACGTGTCGGAGATATCCTCAGAAAAACCAGATCTCCGACCTAAACACAATCAATGTTTCAAATTAACTATAATAATCAAATAAGATTAATAAAATCACAAAACAATCAATCCTACTTCTAATCCTATCTCTAAGCTGTACCTTGAACTCCAGTGGTCTACGGTGGCTATCGGCCAAATGCCGATGTCTGTCCTGCGCCATGCAAAGTCGATCTCTGATGAGATTCACCTTCTCGGCTGCATCCACAACCATCTCAGGTTCCAATAAAGCTCGCTTCCCGACGTCATCCCAACACAAAGGTGTACGACATCTACGCCCGTATAGTGCCTCGAACAGTGATATCTCAATGCTGGCCTGAAAGCTGTTATTATATGCAAACTCTACTAAGTGCAGGTGATCCTCCCAGGATCCTTCAAAATCCAAGACACAAGTCCGCAACATGTCCTTGAGTGTCTGAATAGTCCTCTCTGACTGTCCATCCGTCTGAGGGTGGTATGTAGTACTAAACTTGAGCTGAGTGCCCAAACTAGTCTGCAGACTCCTCCAGAAATGGGAAGTAAAGCGACTATTCCGATCTGAGACAATGCTCACCGGAATCCCATGTATCCTGACGATCTGCCGTATGTACATCTCCGCCAGCCTCTCTGTAGACGTACCCACTTTAAATGGCAAAAAGTGAGATGATTTGGTCAATCAGTCTACGATGACCCAAATCGCGTCTTTCCCTCCTGGAGTACGCGGCAATCTCGAAATGAAGTCCATCGTGATGTGTTCCCACTTCCATTCTGGAATGGGCAATGGCTGCAATAATCCTCCTGGCCTCTGCCTCTCTGCCTTCACCTGCTGGCAGACTAAGCATCTAGCAACGAAGCGTGCTACCTTCCGCTTCATCCCACACCACCATAATGCTCCCTCAGATCTCTATACATCTTGTTTGCACCTGGATGCATAGAGTACTGAGAACGGTGGGCCTCCTGCATGACCTGCTCCCAAAGCTCTCTACTGGGCACACACAGTCTGGAACCGTGCCTCAATACGCCATCCTTTGTAATAGTGAACTCGTCCACCAACCCTGCTCGAGCCTGCTCTCGGATGCACCGCAGAGCAACATCATCGAACTGAGTCGACTTGATCCTCTCAATCAAGTTCGACTGGATCTGCAAATTCCACATCTGCATCTCCACTCCTGGTACTAGCACCTCGATCCCCAGGCTCTCCAGATCTGCTAGTAAGTGACGATCTGCCGTCAAACACATGGCTGTCGGATATCTGCTCAAAGCATCGACAACCACGTTGGTCTTTCCTGGATGATACTGCAGTGCAATGTCGAAGTCCTTCATCAACTCCAACCATCTGTGCGGCCTCATATTGAGCTCCTTCTGTGTAAACATATACTTCAAGCTCTTGTGGTCTGTGAAGATCTCAACACGCTCTCTGTATAAATAGTGTTTCTACAACTTCAAGGCAAAAATAACTGCCGCCAACTCTAAATCATGGGTAGGGTAGTTCTTCTCATACGGACGTAACTGCCTGGAAGCATAGGAAATTACCTTCCCATGCTGCTGCAAGACACAACCCAAACCCTTCCCAGAGGCGTCACTGTAGATAGTGAACCCGCCTGATCCTGATGGCAAAGTCAGAATCGGAGCTGTCGTCAACCGCTTCTTCAACTCATCAAAAGTGACCTGACACTCCTCTGACCAGATATACTCTACGTCCTTCCGGGTCAGCCTAGTCAATGGCTCTGCAAACCGGAAAAAATCCTGAACGAACCTCCTGTAGTAGCCTGCCAATCCTAGGAAGCTCCTGATCTCCGCAACTGAAGTCGGTGCTACCCACGCCTCAACTGCCGTGATCTTCTTTGGGTCAACTGAGATCCCATCTCCAGTCACAACATGACCCAGGAAGTCAACTCGGTCTAGGAAGAACTCACACTTCGAGAGCTTGCCATAAAGCTCCTCCTTCCTGAGAGTCTCCAGAACCACTCTCAAATGCTCCTCATGCTCCTCCGCGATCTTCGAGTACACCAAAATATCATCGATGAACACCACCACGAACTTGTCTATGTACTGGTGGAACACCTTTTTCATCAGGTTCATGAATACCGCCGGGGCATTAGTCAACCCAAACAGCATCACCAAAAACTCGAACTGGCCATACCGCGTCCTGAAGGCTGTCTTCGGGATATCCTCCCTCTTCACCTTTACTTGATGATAGCCTGACCTCAGATCAATCTTCGAGAATACCCTAGCTCCGCTTAACTGATCAAAGAGATCATCGATCCGCGGCAGTGGGTACCTGTTCTTGATCGTAAGGTTGTTGAGTGCCCTGTAATCGATACACATCCGTACCGACCCATCCTTATTCGGTACAAAGAGCACCGGTGCACCCCATGGTGAAGAACTAGATCAGATGAAGCCCTTGTCCTGCAACTCATCTACCTGTTTCTTCAACTCCACCAACTCGCTGTTGTTCACCCTATAAATGTGCTAAGAAATCGGTTCTGCGCCAGGCACTAAGTCTATAGAGAACTCAACGTCTCTATCTGGTGAAAGTCCTGGCAAGTCCTCCAGAAAGACATCCATGAACTCTGCTACCAATGGATGTGGCACTGTCTGCTCCTCGACTGCAACTCCGCAGAAGACTCCGCTGCCCTGCTCTGTCTTTCGACTGGCGAACTTGAACTCTGGCTCTCCTGGCAGACAGAAAAGAACTCTTCTGCCGTGATAATCTATACTGGCATGGTGCCTGCTCAACCAATCCATCCCGAGTACTATATTGTAGTTCGGTAGTGGCATTACAAGCAGACTCATATCCAGTTCTCGGCCTCACAAAAATACTCTTCGATCCCTGCAAATATTACTGACGAGGATAATACCACCCCCGGTCGTGATCTTGCAAGTCCTAGGCAACGATTCAAAAGCAAGATAATGTTGAATAGCAAAAGATACTGACACGAAGCTACGGGAAGCCCCCAAATTGAACAAGGCAAAAGCTGGAATGGAATCAAGAAGAATAGAACCTGCAATAAGATCTCCTATAGCCTCTGCATCCTCCGTTGCCATGGCGAATGCTCGCCCCTGCTAGCCTCCCCTGGCCTGCTGCTGATGCTGGCCAAACCTCTGCTGCTGTGTCTGCAGGGCTGGTCCCCTCGGCTGGCCTACTGGGGCCTTGGCTCCGGCTCCCTGAGCTGCTCTGCCTGTAGAGAGGGAACAGTCTTTTATCTGATGCTCTGACGATCCGCAAAGCAGACACGTCCCCAGTCTCCTCCTGCACTCAGTCCACCCATGCCCTGGCTTCTTGCAGTAGGGACAACTGGTGGACTACTGTCTCTGAGCCTGTTATTGCTGCCTCGGCTGCTGCTTGCTTGCACCTGCTGAAAAGGTGCACGGCCCTGTCCCTGAGGCTGCTGCTGAAACGGCCTCTGCTGAGTCTGCTGCTGGAAGTGAGGCCTCTTGGCCTGGCCTCCACTGCTACTGGCTCCAAGAAAGTCCCGACCCCTCTTCAATTTCAACCCTAGGTTGTCCTCTGCCGCCATAGCTTCTGCTAAGATCTCTGCGAAGATGGCATCCCGGTCACTCTTAGTCAATGATCGGACCTCCCTGATCAAGCCCCTGCGAAACTTTCTCGCCTTCGTCTTCTCGCTCAAGTCCTCAATGAATCTGCTCAACCGACAGTACTCTCCGGCATATTCTCCGACTGTCTGGTTCTCCTGAACCAGGCTCTCGAACTGCTGCTTTATGCCTCCCAATGCTACATCCGGAAAGAACTGCTCCTTGAACAGCGTCTTGAATGCTGCCCAAGTCTGCCCCTGAGTTCCCACTCGAGGGTCTATCTGATACCACGTACGGGCCAGGTCCTGCATCTGGCTGGCTGAAGCCTCGATCTGAAGGCGGGCTGGTACCTCGGCCAATCGGAATATCTCCTATATATGCTCTATCCAGTCGTCCGCAAAGTGGATGCCCTCTGTACCATAGAAATCCCTCGGACGCATCTTCTGGAACTCCTGGATGCCCGACGTCTTCGGCTGGTACTGATGCTGCTGCTGCTGAGCTGGTCCCTAGATGGTCACCATCTCCACTGTCGTCTGGACCAGCTAGTGAGCCTCGTCTATACCCGGTCGGAAATCGGTAGTCTGACGCTGTTGCTGCTGCTGGTGGGACTCCAGTATCCTCTCCACAAAGGAAAATAGATGGCCCGCACCAACCATCCCCGCAGGTGGCTGCTGCTGTGGCTGAAGAACATCCGGAATAACCGGGGTCTGCCTCCGAACTGGTGGAGGTGCTCCTCCGAAGGCTGCAGATACTCCAACCTGAGTAGGTAGTAAGGGAGCTGCCACCTCAGGTCCTGGCTGAACTGTACGAGAAGTAGCAGACCTCTCTGACATACCTCCCGTGGTGGGGCGCTATGATCGTGTCTCAACCATCCTGGAGACAGATGAAACAAGAAACAATTTTTGAGAATAAGTCGAAATAGCAAAGGAGGACAGTTTATATTCAAGAGAAGGCAATAAGCAGCAAATTTAGATAAAAGGGATCTGATTAAGAGTTTTTCCTAATGTGATTGAGTACCTTCAAAATATCCTAATCCTACTGCAGGCTGCAGTGATACTCTAGTTCGAATACCACCGCAAATCTAGACCTGCATGGGCCACCACTGTCACGATCCACACCCTAGAGTAAGGGCACGAGAAGTGGGTACGTCCAGCCTACGCCGTAGTGTCGACGGTAGAACACTGTCCTAGGTCATAACATCTAACAATATAAGGTACCTGTACAGTATATACACTCCGAGTGGAGGTGACAATATAGAATACAGTCTCAATCACATCTAAGGCAGAAGATAGAACGATATCATAAATATGAAAATCTCAAAGGAAGTACAAACATAAAGAAAAATAAGTCTAAGTGTCTAAACGACACAATAACAGACATAATACAACTCAATCCCAAATGACAACATAAGTAAGATAAAGCCTAACTAAACTAGTCTAGGCAGTAGGGTGATAACATCAGCTAGAGCTGGATCCTCCTGAGAGTCCAACTCGCAAGTGTCGTCTAGGGCTGCTCCATAATAGGTAGTGCAGTAACCCTCATCCTCATCCTCTGTAATATATCAACAGGTTCAGTCAGGACAGGAGCGAGCACAATACATCTCACACAGTTCATATCATGTCATAAGATAATAAACATGCAATAGAGTACGATATATGAATAACTGAAAAAAAGTACATGAAGTAAAAGAGATAACTGTAATGTAGATATCTACTATAAGTAGAGAACTATCAGTGACTAGTGAATCCGAGTACAAGCTAGACATGTGAACAGGTGGAGGTGATTCAAGAGAGGAGGTTCATGATTATATTACTTGGAATTATTCACATGCTATTTCTACTCCCCCTGCCCCAACCAATACACAAGGATCCAAACATGTTACGTTAAGGTTCAAGATTTTACTGTCTCCGTGATGAGAGCACACGTGAAATTGGTTCATGGAGGCTCTGCGAACATGAGAGTACATGAATTCAGAGCGAGCATAAATAATGAAACATGATGATACATGATGTAAGTGAAACGCACAAAACATAAAGTACCTGATGCTCCTGAGGGGGATAATATCTCATGAAAAGATCCATATAGTACCAATCCGTGTTACCAACGTGACAACATGCAAGTAAAGTAAATCTAGAGCAGGAATATAAGTTCTAGCAAGTATGAAACGGTCAGAGAATGTACTCGCCTGATATCCTGAGTATCTGGTAAGTGTAGATGTCCAGGCAGAGTAGATGAGTCCTACTTTAGAGTAACACAGGTCACAATGTGTTTAACATAAGGTAAAAGAAGTTTGTAATGCGATCTACATGATTTTAGGTCATTCTAGGTCAAAGTCAAACTTGGTCAACTCTGGGTCAACGAAAGTTAACATCTAGCCAAACTAGGTCAACTCTAGGGTTTGGTCAACTCTAAGTCAACACTATGACTCTAGGCCTATACACCATACCAATACAAGCCTACTAGTACACTACCCAATTGTAATATCTATACACTATATTTCACATATAGGTTTCACTCTCACATTCAATATAAATATAACTATGTAGGAAGCTATATGTATATGAACATACACATACATGTATATTGAAAAAGGAAAAGGAAAATTGAGAAGTGAATGTGTATGTGTGTGTTGTGTCACATGTATGGGTGATACAAGGGTGGCAATGTGTGTGTGCATATAGGAAAACAATGTGTGTATCATGAAAGGGGTTTAATAAAAACAGGAATGCTGTGAAGGCAATGTGGCATAGTGTAGAATGTGAAAACAGTGAACAAAAACCCAGGTTTTAGTATTTAGGAACATGTGAACTTAATGACTGTTATGTGCATTAGGGAAAAGGGAAAAGTTCTCTGGTTTCTACTTAACAAGTTCAGATTTTTTTTACACATTTAAATGAAATTCCCAGGTTACACCTAACATTGAATCAACCAATTCCAATTAAATCCATAACAACCATTTCAATTCTCATTTCAGTTTACTACATTCAATCAGTTAACTCAAAACCCCACCTTCATATATGAACTCTCTATTTCCAATTAACCCAACTTAATCTCAGTTAATCAACACATAAAATTCCAGTTTTCGAATAACCTTTAATCTCAGTTTATTGGTTCATGACTGAAATCTCAGGTATTATATACATGTGAAACCAACCCCATATTCCTGTAAAATCTCAGGATTTTTCAGTTAACAGTGAATTCAAAATTAATATATAAACAGTTAACATCTATTCAAATTCTCAGGATTTATTTCCAGGTTCAATATAGAAATCAAAATCACCCTTTACATGTGAATCCTATTTAACCTTTAAAAATGTGAATCTCATGTCAGGTTTAATACAGTAAACCAACATTAATCTCAGTATATTTCAATAATAGTGAACCAAATACTCACATATAAACAGTGCATCAACCCAATACAATGTACTGATTGTTCTCATGTTTTCAGAGATTTGAATCTCAGGATTTCATTTCACTAAAATTCAGTAATACTCATTTCAGATTTCAATACTTCATATCAGTAAACATTTAAATCTATGAATCAATTCAACATAACACACACGAATCTCAGTCATTTCTAACAGTAGATTAACATTCAATATCAGGAAAAAATGGGTTCGAATTCAACTGTCAGTTCAAAAGAATACTCAACTGACAGTGAAAACTGACACATGAAATCCCATCCATTCGAACCCATATTTAACCATTTAAATTCTCAAACAGGTATACCAGTATGTGTACCATGTGTCATGGGTCTAGGGGGTATCATTCTAGTGGACACGAAGTGTCCAAATGAACATAACACAGTTAGGAAACCCTGTGGTGCACATTTCGTGCACAGGCTCGTGCACGCGTGCCGTGTCCTCGTGCACACGACACGAGTCAAACCAGGACACTAACTCGTGCACCTGGGTTCGCCACATATAGGGATTTCTTCCTAGGACCCTGACACGAGCCCATGTCACCGTGTCCAAACGGGAAGCCCGTATCAGTGAACAAAAATAGTGCGCACTGACAGTGTACAAAACTCGTGCACATGGGATTTCTCCCTCGATACACACAAGATAACACAAAACTTAATGGGTGTGATGTCAGTCCCTGTCCCTTGGTCTGTGCCAAGTGGCAGGCCGCCACTTGGCGTGTCGTGTCCACACGAGAGGTCGAGTAGCAGGACACTGAACGGGTCAGCGCGCGCGCGTGCGTGTCCAATTTGGACACGAAAAATGCAGTGATCTTGACTCAGTCAAATGGATTCATGATCTATAATTTAAGACCTAAATTTACATTCAATTATTTTGAAATTAATACCATTTAATTCTCACAAGCATTCATCGAACACGTTATTAAACTCACTGATACGTGTCCGATACGGACACGAAATGGACACTACCTAGCACCAAACTATCCCTACAGCTAGGTATACCTATATGCATGCATCTATGAAATAAAACACAATTTTACAAGAGTTTTATGGGGTTTACCTATTGAGAAGGATTCTCAATGAGAAGGGTGTTGATGAAGGTTCTCCTTTAACTTCAATTGATCAAAACGATCCCAATCCTAGCTAGCAAGTCCCTACTAGCTTCCACTATGGTAGAGGGTTATGATGCAATTGATTAGGGCCAATTTGGGCTTGATTTAGATATTAGGGGAAGGACTTTGGAGAGGAATTTCTAGGGTTCTTAGCAAGTGTAAAAAGAGGCAAGGGGCTTTGATCATGTGACTTTATAGGAAGGGGAGGGGGTGTTGTTGGCTGCCATTGATTAATTAGGGTTAGTTTTTAGGTCTAGATGAGTGGCTAAGAGTTGTCCAACAAATTCCAAGTTCTCCTATTAGTTCAACTAGTCATAGCTAACTTCTACAAATATCTTAGAGTAAAAAATATCTTCCTATAATATCTAGATATTAGTATTATCTCATGACTAGTTAACCTAATTATTCAAGACTAATCTAGATTAGGCTAAGTTTCTAGGTCAAGCCTCAAACTAACAATTAGCACATATTTAAATAATAAAATTTAAAATCACCAAAAAGTCAAAATGACCAAAATACCCTCAAGTCAAACATGTGGTTGTGACAATAATCCACCGAGCCTCTGCCTCTCTGCCTTGACCTGCTGACAGACCAAGCACCTAGCTACGAAGCGAGCCACCCCGCTTCAGCCTGTACCACCAAATGCTCCCTCAGATCTTGGTACATCTTGTTGGCACCAGGGTGTATAGAGAACTGAGATCTGTGGGCCTCCTACAAAACCTGCTCCTGAGCTCTCCGTTGGGAACACATAACCTGGAACCGTGCCTCAAGGCACTATCCTCTGCAAGAGAAAACTCGCCATCCACCAGCCCTGCTCAAACCTGCTCTCGGAGACACCGCAGAGCAACGTCCTCAAACTGTGCCGACTTGATCCTCTCCACAAAGTCTGACTGAATCTGCAGGCCCCATAACTGCATCTGAACTCCGGGCACGATCACCTCAATCCCCAGGCTCTCCAAATTCAAGCAAGTGACAGTCCATAGTAAAATGGTTGTCGGATACCTACTTAAGGAATCGGCAACCACGTTGGCCTTCCCTTGGTGATACTGAAGTGATATGTCGAAGTCCTTCATCAGCTCTAACCACCTGCGCTGCCTCATGTTGAGATCTTTCTGTGTAAACACATACTTTAAGCTCTTGTGATCTATGAAAATCTCACCCTCTCTCCATACAGATAGTGCTTCCACAACTTCAGAACAAAAATTACTGCTGCAAGCTCCAGGTCGTAGGTAGGGTAGTTCTTCTCATGGGGACGTAATTGCCTAGAAGCATAGGCAATCACCTTCCCATGCTGCTGTAAGACACAACCCAGCCCCTTTCCTGAAGCATCACTATAGATAGTGAATCCCCCTGATCCTGAAGGCAATATCAGAATCGGAGCTGTCGTAAGCCGCTTTTTCAACTCATCAAAAGCTGCCTGACACTCCTCTGACCAAACATACTCAGCATCCTTTGGGTCAATCGAGTCAACGGCTCTGTAACCCGGGAGAAATCCTGCACAAATTTCTATAATATCTACCAGCCCCAAGAAACTCCTGATCTCTGCCACTGAAGTCAGCGCTGCCCATGCTTTAACTGCTACGATCTTCTTGGGGTCAACTGAGATCCCATCTCCAGTCACCGCATGCCTCAAAAAGTCAACCCGGTCCAAGAAGAACTCACACTTGGAGAGTTTTCTATAAAGCTGCTCCTTCCTGAGAGTCTCCAGCACTATCCTTAGATGCTCCTCGTGCTCCTCCTCAGTCTTGGAATACACCAAGATGTCGTCAATGAACACCACCACGAACTTGTCCAAGTACTGGTGGAACACCTTGTTCATTAGGTTCATAAACACTACTGGTGCATTGGTTAGCCCAAACGGCATAACCAAAAACTCAAACTGCCCGTACCGCGTCCTGAAAGCGGTCTTGGAAATATCCTCCCCCTTCACCTTCACCTGGTGATAGCCTGACCTCAAATCGATCTTGGAGAACACCCGAGCTCCGCTCAACTGATCAAAGAGATCATCGATCCGCGGTAGTGGGTATCTGTTCTTGATCGTCAGGTTGTTAAGTATCCTGTAGTCAATATACATCCGTACTGACCCATCCTTCTTCGGCACAAACAATACTGGTGCACCCCATGGCGACGAAGTCGAACGGATAAAGCCCTTGTCCTACAGTTCATCCACCTGCTTCTTCAGCTCCACCAACTCACTGTTGTTCACTCGATAGACATGCTGAGAGATGGGTTTCGCTCTTGGAACCAAGTCTATCGAGAACTCAATGTCTCTGTCTGGTGGCAATCTAAGCAACTCCTCCAGAAAAACATCCATATACTCTGCTATCAAGGGGTGTGGAATCGTCTGCTCCTCAACCGAGACTCCGCAGAAAACTCCGCTGCTCTGCTCCGCTTGACGTCTGGAGTACTCAAACTCTGGCCCCCCGACACTCTGAAGAGAACTCTACCCCCTCTGTAATCAATACTGGCGTGGTGCCTACTCAACCAATCCATACCGAGTACTATATCGTATTCGGCAATGGCATTACGAGCAGGCTCACCTCCAACTCACGGCCTCCCAAAACAACACTCCGACCCTTACAAACATCGCTCACGAGGATAATGCCACCCGCGGTAGTGATCTTGTAAGTCCTAGGCAACGATTCAGCTATGATACCGTGTCTAATCGCAAATGATACTGATACGAAACTATGCAAAGCACCGAAATCGAATAATACAAAAGTTGGACTGGAGTCGAGATAACCAAACCTGCGATCAGCTCTCCTATGGCCTCCGCATCCTCGGCTGCCATGGCGAAGGCTCGCCCCTACTGGCCTCCCTTGGCATGCTGCTGGTGCTGAACGAACCTCTGTTGCTGTGTCGGTAAGGGTCCCTTCTGCTGCTGTCCTGCTGGAGCCTTGGCTCCTGCTCCCTGCCCTGAACGTGCAGAACATAGGGCACTCCTTCAGCTGATGGTCTGCTGCCCCACAGAGTAGGCACCTGCCTAGCCTCTTCCTACACTCGTTCCACCCGTGCCCTGGCTTCTTGCAATAAGCACAGATGGTGGCCTGCTGCCTCGGTGCCTACTGCTGCACCCTTTGCTGCTGATGTTGCACTGGCTGATGCCTCGGCTGCTGAAACTGCTGCGGCTGGAACCTCTACTGGTGCTGTTGCTGAAAGTATGGCCTCTTGGCCGATCCTCCGCTACTGTTGCCTCCCTGGAAGTTTTGCTCCCTCTTGAGCCTAAGCTCAAGATCATCCTCTGCAGCTAACGCGCCCACTAGGATCTCCTCAAAGGTAGCACTGCGGGCATTCTTGGTGTAGGACTTGACCTCCTTTACCAAGCCCTTCCGAACCTTCGGGCCTTCGTCGCCTCCGACAAGCCCTCTACAAATCTGCTCAGGCGGCAGAACTCTCCTGCGTACTTCTTCACAGTCTGGCTCCCTTGGACTAGGGCCTCGAACTGAGTCTCGAGGGCTCCCAGCGCTGCATCCGGAAGAACTTCTTCTTGAACAGCTTATTGAATGCTGCCCAAGTCTGTCCTGCAGTACCAACCCTCGGGTCGGTCTGGTACCACGTACGGCCAGATCCTGCATCATGCTAGCCGCT
>JANAVB010027731.1:0-65616 GCA_029216955.1 Iris pallida
TCCTTCCAAAAATCCTCATAAATCTATTTTAATTTCTTTTTATTCCTAGTTTCTTGCATTAGAACCTAATACTCTCCTATTTTCTGATTTTGGGATTTAATCCCAGCCTTGGGACAATTTGGGAGCATTTTGCTAGCAAGGAGGAATCCCCTATTTGGAGCTTTTTTTTGCTATTTGCATCCATAGGTAAAACACCTCTAATTGTATTAAATTTTTGTTTCTTTGCATTTGGGCTAGATCTAGGAGTCACCTAGCTGTCCCTGGAGTTTGAGCCCATTTCGTGTCGTAATGGTTTGTGTCCGTATCGGACACGTGTCGTAGTGTATGTATAGGTGTTTGATAGAATGCCCCTTAGGAAATTATTTTTGATTTTTTGTAAAAGTAATTACATGAGTTTTTGTAGATCAAGGATGTACATTAATTTTTGTGAAATATGTTAAGTATTTTGGGGTCGTTTTGTGTCCGTTTTTGTCGTTGGACACGCTGCACGATACGAGTGCACTGTCCTGCATCACGGGCTCGATTTCTTCTTGTACCGGATACGTGGACACACCAAATTTTGGGAGGATGTCAGGGCACTGACTGACATGATCTTCCCAAAATTTGGGGCCAATTGGTGCAGTGTGCGAGGAGAAATCCTCCTCGTACTGGTCGTACGGGCCGCGCGCGAGCTGCTGTGCGCGCTCATTTTTCCACCCTGACACGCGTGCGGACACACCTGGACACGCGTCTAGGACACGGTGCAGGGGCATACACGTGTAGCCCTATCTGTGGCGAACACGTAGGAATGACCACGACTTGTGTCGTGCAACGTGTCGTGTCCTAGAGTGACACGTACGTGTGCATGATGCTGCGTGCTGTGCAGTGCACGTGTGAGTGTCTGTGAGTGTTTGGACATGTTCGTGTCCACTTGTACGGACACGAACACCATGGTTGACACGTACACAAGTGACACACTAATTACCAACCCTTAAATTTGATATATTAACAGGTTTTAATTTCGAAATGTGCATTTCCTATGGTTGACTGATACCATGTGTGATTTTCGAAATCCTAAACTGATTTCAGTTTAATTTGATTTTAATGATGTTTTAAATTGCTACATTGATTCACACATATTTAATAGGACTTGCTAGATTGGTGTTACATATTAGTTTTGGTTTTTGCACTTGATAATGGGATTTTCGTAGTTGGAATGATATGAAATATTTGACTGATACATGATTCAGCCTTTTAATTCCGATTTAGTTTCTCTTCTAATACTTATTTTAATTGCTGATTAATTTCTATATGTAATGCCCTACATGTGTATTAGTTTACACTTAGGTGGATTCATGTGAGATGGGGTTTCGATTGGTCATTGTTGGAATTTTTGAATGAGGAATGGTATGATTAATATGTTGGCTGATACCAAATAGGAATTGAATTCCTATTTTCTTCTTAAATCCTATTTAACTGAAATCTTGGTGTTAATTACATGTTAGATCATGAGCACATATATTAGTTACTGCTAAGTGGGATTAGCATGTTAGGTTAGGTTTTTCATTTGAGAAATGGATTTTGGATGTTGAACTGACAATGTGGGTTAACTGAATCCCTGAGTTTTATTCTCAGTTTCCTGACGATTATGAATGGACATTTATATTATTCAGTTTCCTATCACTTGACACATTTCACCCACATTATTGTTGTACACCCACACTCAAATGTCACCTTGTCACGACCCGCACCCGCTTTTCGGACGCGAGCTCGTGAGCTAGCCAGCTACGTATCGAGCAGACTCCAGCCCGACTCGAGTACGTATATGCTGTCATGATCATGGTATCATATCTAGTCTAAACTATATCTCAATCCACAAGAATCATATAAAACAAGAATGAACAAGTATGGGTCATGGTCTGCAGCCCATTAGCATATTGTTCGATTAGACTCCAAGAATGATATGAGTCTAATAAATAAGCAGAGTATATCCTGGTACTGAATATAAAGCACGAAAAGATAGTAAAGAAATAACATAAATAAATACCTGTATCATGCATCGCAATCCTCTACCATCCTGCTCTGCTAACTAACACTATGCAGTCGCTAAACCTGAAGAGATCATCAGGTCCTCAAAGGACTAGCAAGATACATAAAACATGCCTACTAATATGACAGTAAATAACACGTGTGGAGAATAAGAACACTGCAAAAAGAACATCTAAGGACGACGAGTCGTGAGGAAATGTTATACTAGACTTGGCTACCAATCAATCGATTAACCTCTATAGCTTGTAGTACAATACAAGATACTCCCAATCTATAGTAGATTTTGACTGTAATACAATGCAAGATAATCCCAGTCAAGAATAGCCAATTCTAGTATCGATCTCCTCTCCTAAGGATACGAAGTCAAGTAGACTCCTATAAATCGTAGTACAATGCAAGATACTCCCAATTTATAGTGTCGCAAGTCAATCAATCAATCAATCAATCAATATATGCTATAGGTCATAGTACAATGTAAGATACTCCCAATCTATGGCATGTCTCAAGTCAAGTCAATCAAGTGATATCATGGTAGAAGAATCGGCTATAGGTCATAGTACAATATAAGATACTCCCAAGCTATAGTATGTCTCAACTGTAGTACAATGTAAGATACTCCCAGTCGAGAATGGTCAAGGACAGATATAGAAACTGACAACTCAATCACGAGAAAAGAGTAACACAAAGAGACTAATATTCTAGCAATGTCAAACATCCTATACGTGCACGTAATCTAGAACAAATAAAGCATTCCAGGACGAATCAATCACAATACGGAATCATGTGACAATATGAAAAGGACTACAATAAGAAAAAAGAAGCCATGTAAATATTGTATATGTTCGACAAGGTATACTTGCTTGGGGTCCTGAGCTGCTGGCACGGCCAAGTGTCGAGTCAAGAGTCCAATGAACCTGTTTATAAATTTACTGTGTCAATAAGGTAAAGGAAGAAATTAGCAAACTATCTTATTTTCTAACTAGGTTGTCCAACCCTTCTTCCTCCTACTGATTACTACGTGGAGCCTACTAATTCACTTATTAACCTATCCACTAGTATCCAATAGTCCTTACTTAACCCCCTGGTATCCAGCCTATCAATACTCACTGTACAAATCTGCCCTCCTTATGACAGGCTTACCAAGCACAATCCTACTTGGTATGAATTCACATTCCCTGATATTCTTATTTCCTTTCTGTTACAAAGTATCTAGTGTTCATTTAGGTATAAACTAGTGATGGTATTTCATGACCATTAATACCAGATATCTTCTATGTCTATTTCACCCTTGAACTTAAGATACTTTATATAGGGACTAATATACTCTGCCATAGTCCTTCCTTGCCTGATACTTTTGTTTTGATTTACTCCTTACAGGTTCAAATAGTCTAAACACCCTGTTTTGAATATTAACAGTCAGTCTCTACTGACAGGAGAGTCAGGAACCATGGAAAAGATAGCAGACATTTGAGAGTTCAACCACCCCATTGCTAGAGCTAAAGGACATCTGCTTTATGGTTCTGGTAGCTCCAGTTATGGTTCTCTCTGATTGTTAATACAAATCTAGCAAGAGGAGCCATTGTGATGGCAAGAGGAAGATGCATATTCAAATGCACATCTGCTGTTATCCCCTGGAGTTGCCTACTGCTATGTACCATGTTACAATCTACTGATACCTTACAAAGTCCTTAATGTATCCTATGGATACATCCATTCCTAAATTCCCTACTGATGCATACTGCCTTGCCCCAAATCCTGGGACCCCAATTGTTCCCACATGATACCCTATATTGTCTAACTTAGTTCCTGTTACTAGGGAGGAGCATACCACCTCTTCCTCTAATATTTTGCTGTTATCAACACTCCAAAGTATCCTCTGTTGTACCTATACATGGACATCCTTTACTCATGTATGTTTCCTGTAACAGGTGCCTAATGCGTTCTGCTTATAGGCTGTGATGTGTACCTCCACATATATTGTGATACCCTCCTAATATCTTGACAGGTTTAAACTTTACCTAGTGAGCTTTCTCTTCTATGCATTTGATGTCCATATAGTGCTGCTACCTATGTTTCACATGGCTACTAGGTAACTACTCAGGACTCCCTCTCTAACTGACACAGGTATGGTTAACACACATGCATATGTATTTGCTAATTGATACTAAGTTCCACTCTACATCCTCCATAGATTCTGATACCCACCTGTTTCAAGTAAGGGTATGATACTGGCACTAGGTAATCCTTCATTATAGCCATATGATACATAAGCCATATCAGGGAGGCTCTTTCGAATAGCAGTAGTAACAGCAATATATACTGCCAGGTTGGTTTAAGGCGCCAGATATTATTATTTTGATTAGGGAGGATGTGGGTTCAGGTCTCGCCATATAGCATAATCAATTTGTTTCAAAAGGAAATCCTCATGTCAGTATCAATTGGAATTGGAAGGTCCAACTTACCAGTGTCCATCGAATACAAGGAGAAGCCTACAGGGTTTGTCAGAATCTATCTGCCACAAGAGGGAATTCATAGATTCAGTACCAACTTGATACAGGGGAATATGTACTGGCAGTACTCAATTACTACCTGGAAAAACCTAACACAACCGTACCCTTTGGACAAAAGAAGAAATCTAATATGACAGTCCCACCATTACGAGGTAGGTAACTTCACACTTGGTATGAGATGGGTTGGGTGATACTTTGTGTACGTACCACCCTATACACAGAGTCATACGGATGTTGGAACTACTGTTGTGCCAACGTGCACACTCTGTTCTCGACATGTATGAATGCCTATATTTACTGGGAACACTCTCCTGCCCTCACTGGGCACCTGTACCAACTGATACCTCTCATCTAAGGGCAATACACATGCATATGCACTATGTCTGTGCATATGCAAGGCTTTGCTACTAAGGTATGGTCTCTGATCTTCCCATAGAAGTCAACACAAATACTATTTATTCCTTTTTCTATCGATTTCTCACCCATACATATATCAGGAACTTACACTCATGTCTTTGTACCCATAACTGATTAACTCCCTCACACAGGTTCATAAGTTCAATTATATTTCTCTTTCTGCACGTACTGCTATTAAGAGCAGTGATAAGTATATACATGTGGTTTCGACAAAACTCTATAACAATACTAAGTCAAATCAAGTATCCCCTATACGCGGATATATTACCCTGGTTTTTGATACTCATCTCAATCCCTATATGATACGCCCTGCCCAATGATTGACACATTAGTCTACTGACCGATGCATTTGGTAAACCGGCACATCAAGGAAGACACTAACTCTGATGGTTATACTCTGTCACATATGGTATAGGACTGTACTCTAGATGAAAAATGGACTGAACTAATATGGACCATAACAGAATATTCTAGGACACCAATCAATCATCAAAAGTGACCTTAGATATCAGTCCGATACCTTGATGCCAACCTCTGATACACTATTCTAATCTCCCCCCATAAGACTCTTCTCGAGCATTAAATCAAACACTATCGTTAATAACAGATTTTACAGTTCTATTGCGACAGGAGCGTACCTAGATTTGAGTCGGGTACAAGACACGACTGATTTCCTCGATCACTCGAACACTTCCTCGAGAGTCCCTCGGATATTCCTTGACTTCTTGGTGATGGAGAAAATTAGGGTTCATCCAGGAAAAGGTTGGTTGTTCCCCCATATATATAGGGTTTGATTTAGGAGGGGATAGGATGGAATTTCAATTTTGGATTTAATTGTGATCGTGCTGAAGATTTGAACGATCCCCTATTTGAATCTGTTCGTTTGAACAGAGGATCCATGGACAGTTATATCTAAATTTGAATAATTGCTACTAGGCCCTCTAACAAATCGGTTTTGCATATCCCCGCCCCCCCTTCTTCTAATACTAAACTTATAACTCGTATTTATATATCATCTCTTCTATTTTACATATTTATATATAAAACATATTAATTTAACTTACCCACAAAATCCTAATTTAATATATATGGTCAATAGATAATAATAATAACAATAATAAATAAAAATAAAAAAAATCAGTGCGGGGGTTTACATCCTACCTACCTTAAGAATAATTTCGTCCTCGAAATTCTAATTCATAATTATTCCACAAAAATCAAAATAAACTATCACCTTGATCTCCTCAAATTTAATTTCTCCAAAAATATTTATGGCCTTCTCTAATCATTTGGTATTTACGAAATCTCGAGGACTTCTACCCACCTTCGGTCACACTACTCCCTTGAAACACAGGTCACTAAATTCTTATAGTCTTCTAACTAGTTGCTAACAAGTCTACCGATAGATATCTAGGGCTTGTGGCATCTATACTCTCTAATATCTATAAACAATCAAAACTCAATAATCATGCAATATTATAATATAATTTAAGAATTCCTAACGATTTCTAAACAGTACGATCATTCGTCACCCCGAAATAGGAAGCGACGAGAATCAATGAAACGGAAAGCAAGGAAGTATAATCTGTTGACACAAAGTCACAGTCAACCAAATATTGATAACATTGACTAAATAATACTTGTAATAATTCAATACGACACATGACGTCTACATCAAGCTCAAGTCAGAAGACAGCTCAGTCTTTGCAATTCAGTTATATATGAGTCTGTATTTTATACTTTTATTGAGTCTAGATTGATGTAAACTGTGTCATGCTGAGCTCTTGAGACTTGACCTATAGCCTACCCAATAATCCCTAAACTCCACCATCCAGAAAATGTCCATTGGTCCCCAAGAACCAGTTCTGTGCTCTGGAGACAGAGTTCGGGCCGAACTCTGCCTCCACACAGAGTTCGGGCCGAACTCTGTCCCCTAAAAATCAGCAACCTTAATTTTAGGGTTAGCTGGTTGCTAGTTGTCTAACGGCCAAATATTTGAAATTTTCTACCCGAATTCTGGCCGAATTCTGCCTACAAAAACCCTATAAATAGGCCTAGAATTCTCTCATTTCAAACCATCCAATCTTCTCTTCTCTTCTCTCTTAAGCTTAAATAAGCCATACCCTTCCCATCTACTAGCCACAAGCTTCCTAAGTCTCGAGTACTCAGCATCTCTCAGTTAGGAGTCTTGTACAAGAGTTGAAGAAGTCGCTTGGAAAATTTCGAGCAAATCGCCACTGCGATCCTCTGTAAGAAGTTGACGTGCTCTTCTGAAGAAAAGGCACGGGTTGTAAACTACTATTTCACAAATAGTGGATTTAATCCTGAGCTAGAGTTCTCAGGCCTGGACTAGTCCTCCACGAGGGAAACCAGGTTAAAATCGGCTGTGTTTGTGTATGCTCTCTTGATTCTCACTTTAAATTCTGCATTTACTCCGATTAGTTTTATTTGTGATAGAGTTAATTTTTTAAGTGGATATTATCTCTATATACTCTATTCACCCCCCTCTAGAGTTGCCATCTGTTCTTCAATTGGTATCAGAGCTCTGTTCTCTTTACAAGGATTTACATCCTAGAGCTGATCCATGGCAACCACACAATCCTTGATTTCCAATCACGGTGAAGGACAGTCCACTCATAGGCCTCCCCTATTTGATGGAACTAACTACACGTATTGGAAAACAAGGATGAGCTTTTATCTCAAGTCGCTAGACTTTGACCTGTGGACTGTCGTCACTAACGGTTACAAAAAGCCCGCCAGAATAGTTGTCAACGGTGATCTTGTTGAGAAATCACATGACAAGTATTCTGACGAGGAGAAGAAATAGGCAAGTCTAGATGCGAGAGCTATTAATGCTTTATTCTGTACTATAGACAGGAATGAGTTCAACAAGGTATCTACATGCACCACATCTCACGAAGTGTGGAAACTCCTAGAAGTGACGCATGAAGGAACCACCCAAGTCAAGGAATCCAAGATAAGTCGTCTCACTCAAGAATACAAAGCTTTCAAGATGAAGCCAAACGAGACGATCACGCAAATGTTCACAAGATTCCTCGACATCATCAACCCCCTGTCTTCACTCGGCAAGCAATATTCAAATCACGAGAAGATTCGCAAGCTACATAGGGGGCTACCAAAAATTTGGAACCCTAAGGTGACAGCCATCATTGAAGGAAATGATCTCACAACCATGTCCATGGAGACTATGATGGAAAAGCTAATGACTCTTGAGCTTGACCTCAAGGACTTCGAAGAGCCTGCTCCTAAGGCTAAGGAGATCGCACTCAAAGCTCACCGACGGAGGGCTGAACCCGAAGAGACGGATGACGACAACTCAGAAGAAGATGATCAAGCCCTTATGGTCCACAATTTCAAGAAATTCCTTCGCTTCAATCGAAGGAAGAAGGAACCACAAGAAGATGGTGAAGAAGAGCCAACTTGCTATGGTTGCAGGAAGACTAGACACGTTCGAAAAGATTGTCCATTCTTGAAGAAGAGCAACCGCTATGAGAAGCCATACAAGAAGACTTCATCAAAGAAATATGCCAACACAAGCATTTGGCATAAAAACGAAGCTAGTGACTCCGAGGAAGAAAAGGACTCTCCTCAAGATACGGCTAATGTGTGCCTAATGGCAATATCCGATAAGGTATCAAACGAAACTCTTGACGACTTCTCTTTTGATGAACTTGGCGATGCTTTCACCGATTTACTCGATGATCACAAAAAGATCATTGGTAAATACAAATACGCCAAGGACAAAATCAAAAGTCATGAAGTCGAAATTCAAAGACTTTCTCTATTGCTTGATAACATTAGAGACACTTTACCCACGGAAGTCACAGATGAGGTATCGAAGCTTAAACTAAGCCTTCATGATGCTGAAACACGTATTGAGCAACAAACACAAGAAATCACAACACTCAACACGTTGTTTGCTGAAGAAAAGAGTAGACACAAGATTTCTATGACTAGGATATATAGCTTAAATGCTAAGGTTACTGAACTGCAGGCTGTCTCTAAGAGATTAGAGACTAGATTGGGAAAACAGGTTGTTCAACCTCAAACCCAATCTCATGAGACACCCACAAAGTATAACACTCCTCATGCTAGTCATCCGCATCATCCATCTACAACACATAATCATGCTTTCATATACACACAATTTCACAAAGGACACAAACCACATGCACGTAGAAATAATTATCACATGTCATAAAATCATCATGTTACACATAGATACAATCATCATATTGCACAAAGACACAATCAACATCACTCTACTTATAGACAACATCACCATGTCATACCATATAGACAACATCATCATGCTCCATATAGACAACATCATCATGCTCCATATAGACAATATCACCATGCCACTCCATAACACTCTATACATAATCATCATCAACATGCTAATCATCATACTTCTGCTCATTACACTGCTTATAGACATCATCAGCATGCTCCTAATATAAATAGGAATGCTACATGTACTTATTGTGGTTTACATGGACACATATCACCACAATGTAGAATTAGAAGATTAGTTGATAGAAAAATATATGCATGGTTTCCAAAAACTAACTTTTTAGGACCCTCAAGAAATTGGGTACCAAAGGTCACATCTACTTTTGATGTAGGTGGACCTTCCCTCCTCAACTAAGAGTAAGTGGATTCTCGATAGTGGATGCTCGCGGCATATGACAGGAGACGCAAATCTTTTCGCATCACTATCGATGAAGAGAGAAGGATATGTATCCTTTGGCAACAACCTCAAAGGTTATATTATAGGTAATGGTAATATTGGTTATCCTCCCTCTCCCGTAATAAAGGATGTTTGCCTAGTGACCGAGTTAAAGCATAACCTGCTCAGCATTAGTCATCTTGCTGACCATGGATATGACATTAACTTTGGACAAAACAAATGCCTTATTTATGATAGGTCAACGGAAGACATCGCTTTTGAAGGGGTAAGAGAGGATAATATTTATACTTTCTATTTGTCTGGAAATACTAACAATGCAGGTAGATGCCTATATACTCATAAAGATGAACGGCTACTATGGCACCAGCGTCTTGGTCATGCCAATATAGATAATATATCCAGGCTATCGACCAAGAAGCTAGTTAGAGGCTTGCCCGACATCACATTCAAAAAGGACACCGTATGTGCCGAATGTGAGTTGAACAAGGCAACCAAGTCATCTTTTCATTCCATAAACTCTGTAAGCACTTCTAGACCCTTGCAACTACTCCATATGGATTTATTTGGGCCTAGTAGAGTAGCTAGTCTTGGTGGAAAACTCTATGCCTTTGTTATTGTTGATGATTTTTCAAGATTTACTTAGGTTTTCTTTCTTGCAAATAAAAGTGATGCTATTTCAGTTTTCAAGATTTTTGTCAAGAAAGTTCAAAACGAAAAAGGCTACATGATTACTCGAATCCGAAGTGATCATGGAGGCGAATTCGAAAATTCTGATTTTGAAAGGTTTTGTGATTCTAATGGTTTTGATCATGAGTTTTCTTGTCCAAGAACTCCTCAATAAAATGGTGTTGTGGAGCGGAAGAATAGGACTCTTGGCGATATGGCCAGAGTTATGTTGAACAAGTTTTCACTTCCGAAATATTTTTGGGCTGAAGCTGTCAGTACAGCATGCCATATTTTAAATAGGGTGCTTATGGGTCCTATTACGAAGAAAACACCCTATGAGCTTTGGTTTGGAAGAACCCCAAATGTTTCTTATTTTAGAGTTTTTGGATGTAGATGCTTTATCCTTAACACCAAAGACAACTTAGGCAAATTTGATGCCAAAGCTGACGATGGTATTTTCCTTGGCTATGCTGCCAAGAGTAAGGGATATAGAGTTTTTAACAAACGCTCTTTAATTGTGGAAGAGTCTACAAATGTGACTTTTGATGAAGATAACAGTGCAGCAGCTACTCTTGATGATGATGTTGAGCCATCAATGTCTACTCCAATGAACACCACAACCAAAACAAATTCTCTGGAAAGCTTGCCTAAGAAATTCTCTTTCAAGCCATCACATCTAGAAAATTTGGTAATCGGTGACGTTTCACGAAGAGTAACTACTAGATCATCATTAAGAGACTCTATTGCTAGCACTGCCTTTATTTCACAAATTGAGCCTAAAAATATTTCTGAAGCTTTCAATGATGAATTTTGGATTTCTGCTATGCAAGAAGAACTCAACCAATTCGAGAGCAGCCAAGTATGGGAACTCGTTCCTAGACCGGCTAATCACTCGATTATTGGTACTAAATGGGTTTTTAGAAACAAAGTAAATAAAGATGGTTCAGTCACACGCAACAAAGCTCGTCTAGTAGCTCAAGGATACAACCAAGAGGAAGGTATCGACTACGATGAGACGTATGCTCCTGTTGCTAGATTAGAATCCATTCAGATGCTTTGTGCATTTACAAATTTTCAAAATTTCAAATTATTTCAAATGGATGTTAAAAGTGCTTTCTTGAATGGTTTTATTAAGGAGGAAGTTTACGTTAAACAAACCCCTGGCTTTGAAAATCACAAATTTCCCGACCACGTGTTCAAGCTAAAGAAAGCGTTGTACGGCCTCAAACAAGCCCCTAGAGCTTGGTATGAACGGCTAAGCAACTTCTTGCTTGAGAAAGGTTTTTTAAAAGGGAAAATTGACACTATACTTTTCATAAAGTCTTTGAAGGACACTATTCTTTTAGTACAGATATATGTAGATGATATTATTTTTGGTTCTACTGATGAAACCCTTTGTCAAGATTTTGCCAAGTGTATGCAGACCGAGTTTGAGATGAACATGATGGGGGAGCTCAACTACTTTCTTGGGCTGCAAGTCAAACAATTGTCAAATGGAACCTTCATCTGTCAGTCGAAGTATACAAAGGACATACTGAAGAAATTCAAACTTGATAATGTTAAACCAATCAGCACTCCTATGGCTACTTCAACCAAACTGGAACCAGATGAGAGCGGCAAACCCGTAGATCAACGTAAGTATCGAGGTATGATAGGCAGTCTACTTTATCTTACTGCTAATCGCCCTGATATAATGTTTAGCGTTTGCCTGTGTGCTAGATATCAAGCAAATCCTAAGGAATCGCACATGACCGTAGTTAAGTGTATCTTTAGATACCTTAAGGGTACGGTTACAGTGGGCCTATGGTATCCCAAGTTAATATCATTTGACCTAATTGGTTACTCTGATGCTGATTTTGCTGGATGCAAGGTCGACCGTAAAAGTACGAGCGGTACGTGCCATTTATTAGGAAAGGCTTTAGTCTCTTGCTTTAGCAAGAAGCAGAATTCTGTCGCACTATGCACAACAGAAGCTGAATACATGGCAGCTGGGCGTTGTTGTGCACAAATTCTGTGGATGAAGCAAACCCTTGAAGACTATAATTTATCTTTCATGCATATTCCTATCTTTTGTGACAACACTAGTGCAATAAATCTTACTAAGAACCCTATTTGTCACTCACGCACGAAGCACATTGAGATACGACACCACTTTTTGCGTGATCATCAGCAAAATGGCACGATTAACTTAGAATTTATTGACACTGATCACCAGTTAGCAGACTTCTTCACAAAGCCATTATCCGAAGAGCGCTCCAATTTTTTTTGTCGTGAACTTAGAATTTTAGATAAAGCTGTCATAAATTAAAATACACCTGCATAAATATCGATTATATTGAGATTCTCTTAAAATGAACTTGCTATGGGTACAATCTGAAAGGGTCCTTCTGACAACAAGGCATAAAAGCCTAAGCGACACGGTGCACTAGTCCTCAGGACTACCGCTAGCTGTGATCCGGCCCCTGCAACTAACCCATGGCAGCTTCAAATTATTGAATCATGATATATTTCCTTGTTTATTATAAGGTATATTTTGATTTATCACTTGCTGATATGCTATTTTTCAATTTTAAATTGCTATCTTTCTACTTCTACAATCTGGTTTCTTGAATTTCTTAATCATTTATCTTTATAACTTATCTTGATTTTCCATACTTAACCAATTTTTCATCCTTTCAGCCTGATTTCAGTTCTGGGACAAGGACCCAGAATTCGGGCTGAACTTTGCCTTTACCAGAGTTCGGGCCGAGTTCGGCCTCCCTGTTCCAGAATCGGGGACAGGTTCCAGCCGTTGATCAAAACTTGATCCAATGGTCCTGATTCACTCCGACCAAGAGAAACCCTTCCCTTATATTCGGTTTCTCTTCCTCCTACCTCTTTCTTACCACCTTTTCTTCTTCTCCTCCACTATTTTCTCAAAACCCTAACTCTAATTTCTTCTCTATTGTGCTCTATTCTTTCCCAAATTCAAGGAGAAGGGCTATTTTCTAATTCTCTTTCACTGTTCATCATCTATTTAAGGTATAACTCACTCTCTTCTCTATTTCAAATTCTTAATTTTGTGCATTGGCTCCTCGCTTGCCCAACTCTGGGAAGAGATCTCGGACCGAGGGTGCATCCTCGTCGAGTGCTCCTCCTCCCGTTGAGCAACCCGTTGAACAACAACAACCACCTCATCCGTTGTTCAACCCTTTACGTCCTCATGACCCTAACACCTATGACGACCGAATCTTTGTGTCACTAGACACGTCCAACGATTGGTTTAGTGACTTTCGGACCCGTCCGGTGTTTGCAGGACACCCCATAAACTTCACAATCTTTTCACAATATGAATCCATTTTTCGTGATCTTTGCATTGATGAGCTAGTTGCTACGAATTTCGTCATCTATCGTAGTGCTATACAAATGTTCTACTGCAACTTGACTCATGATGACACTCACATTTATTCACGAGTTGCGGGCATTAATATCGCCTTTGCTGATTCTGATTTGGCCGAGTATCTTGAACTTCAAGATCTCGATACTTGGGATAAGCTTGTTGAAGCTCGATCGTTCCAATTTCTGGATGAAACTTCCCTTGAGAGCTTCAAGGCAGATTTATGTGCCCCAAACATTTGCCCTCGTAAGCTTATGGCCAAACATCTCAACCCTTACTACTATGAACTTTATCGGATTATTTTTAACACAATCTTACCCAAAGCCGGCTCCACCGATGAAGTTACTTATTTTGAAATATCGGCTTTGTATCATCTTCACTATCGCATTCCTTTTAATCTTCCACGTACCATGATGGACTGGATGATTAACTGTAGGAAGAAACCACGAGCCTTGGTTTATCCCTTATATCTTCCTACGGTCCTTCGTGCATTTATTGTACCACTTCATGATTGCCCTTTCTTGCCTACTTCTGCCTTCCTATCTAAGGCACGACGACTTCAGGCAGTCGTAGCCTCTCCTGCCACTTCTGAGCATTCTGATGATGAGGAGCCCGACGCCCCTCCACTTGGACAGGATCCTCCTCCTCCTCCTGCTACCCTTGAGTCCATCCAGACCATGCTTCGAGATCGTTTCACTTTGGAGGACGATCGCTGGACTCAGCTGGACTATCGGACCATATTGCAGATGAGTGCTATCAGTAACTCGCTGCATGACATCCAGTATTCCATGTCTCGCGCTCTGTCCATGCCCATTCCTATGGAGCGCGATCCCGATCGTGAGGGTTTTCGTATTGATGACCCTTGGGTTCGTCGCTACATGGATCCGGACTCGGCTTTTGTGGACCCACGTCGCTCCTTTACTGATCCTTTGGACGACGCCGGGCCCTCTCGTGCTCGTTGATGGTTTTGGACTACTACTTGAGGCTGCTACTGGAGATCTTAGATTATGCTTTCTGCTTTCTGTTTTAGTTGGATTTATGTACTTGGTACACTCTTTATGATTTAGTGACTCTAGTTATGAGTTGTGACTCTTATGCTTCTGGTAGTTCTATTATTCTATGACATTTGCTCGTTCTGTTAGTTCCTATGCTGTTTCTTCTCTTTTGGTGTGTTTGCCCATTATTACTTGATTCTTATTATATTGCTAAAATGCCAAAGGGGAAGAGATATGTATATTCTGTGTATATTCTTTTTGGTATATGTGCTTTTTGGTGCTTTTGGGAGATATTCCTTATCAGGCCAACAGGTTCAACGCATTGTTTACGGGGGAGCGATCTTGTTTAGCTCGGCACTGATTATAGGGGAGCTATGCTGTGTCCAGGTATGAATATTGAATATACATTTATTATTTTGTCAATTATCAATATGGGGGAGATTGTTGACACAAAGTCACAGTCAACCAAATATTGATAACATTGACTAAATAATACTTGTAATAATTCAATAAAACACACGACGTCTACATCAAGCTCAAGTCAGAAGACAGCTCAGTCTTTGTAATTCAGTTATATATGAGTCTGTATTTTATACTTTTATTGAGTCTAGATTGATGTAAACTGTGTCATGCTGAGCTCTTGAGACTTGACCTATAGCCTACCCAATAATCCCTAAACTCCACCATCTAGAAAATGTCCATTGGTCCCCAAGAACCAGTTCTGTGCTCTGGAGACAGAGTTCGGGCCGAACTCTGCCTCCACACAGAGTTCGGGCCGAACTCTGTCCCCTAAAAATCAGCAACCTTAATTTTAGGGTTAGCTGGTTGCTAGTTGTCCAACGGCCAAATATTTGAAATTTTCTACCCGAATTCTGGCCGAATTTTGCCTACAAAAACCCTATAAATAGGCCTAGAATTCTCTCATTTCAAACCATCCAATCTTTTCTTCTCTTCTCTCTTAAGCTCAAATAAGCCATACCCTTCCCATCTACTAGCCACAAGCTTCCTAAGTCTCGAGTGCTCAGCATCTCTCAGTTAGGAGTCTTGTGCAAGAGTTGAAGAAGTCGCTTGAAAAATTTCGAGCAAATCGCCACTGCGATCCTCTGTAAGAAGTTGACGTGCTCTTCTGAAGAAAAGGCACGGGTTGTAAACTACTATTTCACAAATAGTGGATTTAATCCTGAGCTAGAGTTCTCAGGCCTGGACTAGTCCTCCACGAGGGAAACCAGGTTAAAATCGGCTGTGTTTGCGTATGCTCTCTTGATTCTCACTTTAAATTCCGCATTTACTCTGATTAGTTTTATTTGTGATAGAGTTAATTTTTTAAGTGGATATTATCTCTATATACTCTATTCACCCCCCTCTAGAGTTGCCATCTGTTCTTCATAATCGAGAGCAAAATATAAAATTTTCAAGGACGTAGAGAATTTCTAGGAGAATTTTCAAGGCAGAGTGGATTGAGATTTCTAAGGTCTAGTCAAGGTCGCAGGCTCGTACCAGTACAGTTACGTAACCGATACAATATGCTCTGACCTGCATGGGCTACCACAAAAACTTGTCACGACCCGCACCCGCTTTTCGGACGCGAGCTCGTGAGCAAGCCAGCTACGTATCGAGCGGACTCCAGCCCGACTCGAGTACGTATAAGCTGTCATGATCATAGTATCATATCTAGTCTAAACTATATCTCAATCCACAAGAATCATATAAAACAAGAATGAACAAGTATGGGTCATGGTCTGCAGCCCATTAGCATATTGTTCGATTAGACTCCAAGAATGATATGAGTCTAATAAATAAGCAGAGTATATCCTGGTACTGAATATAAAGCACGAGAAGTTAGTAAAGAAATAACACAAACAAATACCTGTATCATGCATCGCAATCCTCTACCATCCTGCTCTGCTAACTAACACCATGCAGTCGCTAAACCTGAAGAGATCATCAGGTCCTCAGAGGACTAGCAAGATACATAAAACATGCCTACTAATATGACAGTAAATAACAGGTGTGGAGAATAAGAACACTGCAAGAAGAACATCTAAGGACGACGAGTCGTGAGGAAATGTAATACTAGACTTGGCTACCAATCAATCGATTAACCTCTATAGTTTGTAGTACAATGCAAGATACTCCCAATCTATAGTAGATTTTGACTGTAATACAATACAAGATAATCCCAGTCAAGAATAGCCAATTCTAGTATCGATCTCCTCTCCTAAGGATACGAAGTCAAGTAGACTCCTATAAATCGTAGTACAATGCAAGATACTCCTAATTTATAGTGTCGCAAGTCAATCAATCAATCAATCAATATATGCTATAGATCGTAGTACAATGTAAGATACTTCCAATCTATGGCATGTCTCAAGTCAAGTCAATCAAGTGATATCAAGGTAGAAGAATCGGCTATAGGTCGTAGTACAATATAAGATACTCCCAAGCTATAGTATGTCTCAACTGCAGTACAATGTAAGATACTCCCAGTCGAGAATGGTCAAGGACAGATATAGAAACTGACAACTCAATCACGAGAAAAGAGTAACACAAAGAGACCAATATTCTAGCAATGTCAAACATCCTATACGTGCACGTAATCTAGAACAAATAAAGCATTCCAGGACGAATCAATCACAATACGAAATCATGTGACAATATGAAAGGACTACAATAAGAAAAAAGAAGTCATGTAAATATTGTATATGTTCGACAAGGTATACTTGCTTGGGGTCCTGAGCTGCTGGCACGGCCAAGTGTCGAATCAAGAGTCCAATGAACCTGTTTATAAATTTACTGTGTCAATAAGGTAAAGGAAGAAATTAGCAAACTATCTTATTTTCTATCTAGGTTGTCCAACCCTTCTTTCTCCTACTGATTACTACGTGGAGCCTACTAATTCACTTATTAACCTATCCACTAGTATCCAATAGTCCTTACTTAACCCCCTGGTATCCAGCCTATCAATACTCACTGTACAAATCTGCCCTCCTTATGACAGGCTTACCAAGCACAATCCTACTTGGTATGAATTCACATTCCCTGATATTCTTATTTCCCTTCTGTTACAAAGTATCTAGTGTTCATTTAGGTATAAACTAGTGATGGTATTTCATGACCATTAATACCAGATATCTTCTATGTCTATTTCACCCTTGAACTTAAGATACTTTATATAGGGACTAATATACTCTGCCATAGTCTTTCCTTGCCTGATACTTTTGTTTTGATTTACTCCTTACAGGTTCAAATAGTCTAAACACCCTGTTTTGAATATTAACAGTCAGTCTATACTGACAGGAGAGTCAAAAACCATGGAAAAGATAGTAGACATTTGAGAGTTCAACCACCCCATTGCTAGAGCTAAAGGACATCTGCTTTATGGTTCTGGTAGCTCCAGTTATGGTTCTCTCTGATTGTTAATACAAATCTAGCAAGAGGAGCCATTGTGATGGCAAGAGGAAGATGCATATTCAAAAGCACATCTGTTGTTATCCCCTGGAGTTGCCTACTGCTATGTACCAGGTTACAATCTACTGATACCTTACAAAGTCCTTAATGTATCCTATGGATACATTCATTCCTAAATTCCCTACTGATGCATACTGCCTTGCCACAAATCCTGGGACCCAATTGTTCCCACATGATACCCTATATTGTCTACCTTAGTTCCTGTTACTAGGGAGGAGCATACCACCTCTTCCTCTAATATTTTGCTGTTATCAACACTCCAAAGTATCCTCTGTTGTACCTATACATGGACATCCTTTACTCATGTATGTTTCCTGTAACAGGTGCCTAATGCGTTCTGCTTATAGTCTGTGATGTGTACCTCCACATATATTGTGATACCCTCCTAATATCTTGACAGGTTTAAACTTTACCTATTGAGCTTTCTCTTCCATGCATTTGCTGTCCATATAGTGTTGCTACCTATGTTTCACATGGCTACTAGGTAACTACTCAGGACTCCCTCTCTTACTGACACAGGTATGGTTAACACACACGCATATGTATTTGCTAATTGATACTAAGTTCCACTCTACATCCCCCATAGATTCTGATACCCACCTGTATCAAGTAAGGGTATGATACTGGCACTAGGTAATCCTCCCTTATAGCCATATGATACATAACCCATATCAGGGAGGCTCTTTCGAATAGCAGTAGTAACAGCAATATACACTGCCAGGTTGGTTTAAGGTGCCAGATATTATTATTCTGATTAGGGAGGATGTGGGTTCAGGTCTCGCCATATAGCATAATCAATTTGTTTCAAAAGGAAATTCTCATGTCAGTATCAATTGGAATTGGAAGGTCCAACTTACCAGTGTCCATCGAATACAAGGAGAAGCCTACAGGGTTTGTCAGTATCTGTCTGCCACAAGAGGGAATAAATAGATTCAGTACTAACTTGATACAGGGGAATATGTACTGGCAGTACTCAATTACTACCTGGAAAAACCTAACACAACCGTACCCCTTGGACAAAAGAAGAAATCTAATATGACAGTCCCACCATTACGAGGTAGGTAACTTCACACTTGGTATGAGATGGGTTGGCTGATACTTTGTGTACATACCACCCTATACACAGAGTCATACGGATGTAGGAACTACTGTTGTGCCAACGTGCACACTCTGTTCTCGACATGTATGAATGCCTATATTTACTGGGAACACTCTCCTGCCCTCACTGGGCACCTGTACCAACTGATACCTGTCATCTAAGGGCAATACACATGCACATGTACTATGTCTGTGCATATGCAAGGCTTTGCTACTAAGGTATGGTCTCTGATCTTCCCATAGAAGTCAACACAAACACTATTTATTCCTTTTTCTATCGATTTCTCACCCATACATATATCAGGAACTTACACTCACGTCTTTGTACCCATAACTGATTAACTCCCTCACACAGGTTCATAAGTTCAATTATATTTCTCTTCCTGCACGTAATGCTATTGAGAGCAGTAATAAGTACATACCTGTGGTTTCGACAAAACTCTATAACAATACTAAATCAAATCAAGTATCCCCTATACGCGGATATATTACCCTGGTTTCTGATACTCATCTCAATCCATATATGATACGCCCTGCCCAATGATTGACACATTAGTCTACTGACCGATGCATTTGGCAAACCGGCACATCAAGGAAGACACTAACTCTGATGGTTATACTCTGTCACACATGGTATAGGACTGTACTCTAGATGAAAAATGGACTGAACTAATATGGACCATAACAGAATATGCTAGGATACCAATCAATCATCAGAAGTGACCTTAGATATCAGTCCGATACCTTGATGCCAACCCCTGATACACTATTCAAATCTCCCCCATAGGACTCTTCTCGAGCATTAAATCAAACACTATCGTTAATAACAGATTTTACAGTTCTATTGCGACAGAAGCATACCTAGATTTGAGTCAGGTACAAGACACGACTGATTTCCTCGATCACTCGAACACTTCCTCGAGAGTCCCTCGGATATTCCTTGACTTCTTGGTGATGGAGAAAATTAGGGTTCATCCAGGAAAAGGTCGGTTGTTCCCCCATATATATAGGGTTTGATTTAGGAGGGGATAGGATGGAATTTTGATTTTAGATTTAATTATGATCGTGCTGAAGATTTGAACGATCCCCTATTTGAATCTGTTCGTTTGAACAGTGGATCCATGGACAGTTATATCTAAATTTGAATAATTGCTACTAAGCCCTCTAACAAATCAGTTTTGCATATTCCCCCCTTCTTCTAATACTAAACTTATAACTCGTATTTGTATATCATCTCTTCTATTTTACATATTTATATATAAAACATATTAATTTAACTTACCCACAAAATCCTAATTTAATATATATGGTCAATAGATAATAATAATAACAATAATAAATTAAAAAAAAAATCAGTACGGGGGTTTACACACCTGAGAAATTATATATGTACACACACTCTTCAATTTCCTGAAGCATATCACAACCTGAGAACAGTCATATTAAATTATGTTCAAATACTTGGTATCTTTTGTTCAGTCCCTATATTGCTTGTATTAGCTTACATGATATGGTATCATCCCCTTTCTATATGCATAATCTGAACACTGAACTGCCTTCACAACCCCCTCTCTCTATGTTCAGTCCTTGATGTTCAGACTTGAACATCACCTATGGACAACACATTGCCCTATTGACACAAATTGGTATCACATTCAAACACACACTTGACACACTAGCCTATACTTGTCCACACCTATTTATTGAACTGCCAAAACCTATCCCATACACCCTAAGACACCCACACACATTGTCTCCTGTCACATGTGACACTCTAAATAGCCTGCCACACACACACCTGTTCTATATCAGCCTTAGCCTTTCCAAAATAGTCCACTATATAGCTCCCCCAAATTCATCCTACAAGACACCTAAAACAGTCACTCAAACTAACCCCATGCTTCACCATGGTACAGCCCTTAACACAGCCTATTAGCTATACTTAAAACCCCATGTATCAGTCCATATGGACAGCCCCTTGACCCCCCAAACCAGTCTACATTTAGTCCCATTTTCAGTCCAAAAATCAGTCCCTATAAGCCTATATATATGTGTCCTATTTTAGCTATGTGTGTGTATGAATGTATAGGAATATGAACCTGTGTATGTATGTATCTAAGCATGCATGTAAAAATATATATAGTATATAATATGTGATGATTGTGACTTATGATGTTGCTTGGTTGCTAGTATAGGCTTGGCTAGGCCTAGTGAGACTTGATTGGACTAAGATTGACTTAGTTGACTAGTATAATTGACCCAGAGTTGACCAAGTTTGACTTGGCCTAGTTGACCTAGACAGTCAATCAGGTTTGACTTAGAGTTGACTTTGATCGAGATTGACCTAGAAATCATGTAGATTGTATCATAAACATCATCTGTCTTATTTTTAACATATTATAACCTGTATTATTCTGTTTAGGACATTGTGACTCTGGTGCAGGCATCTGATATTACACTACTCTTCTCAGAGTAGCAGGCGAGTACATCCTCTGATAGTTCTTCCATTTACTTGTCGTTTACTATATTTCAGTTGTAGCTAGTTCTATCTGATTCTCTGTTTCAAACACGATTTGATATTACTGGATCCATTTTATGCGACACTCACTTATTTAAGTCTGGCCTCTATTTCTGGAACCACCTACTGGACTCACCCTAGAATCATTTACTGGAACCATTCGTGTACTGGTTGGACTTATACTATTTTGTGTCGGATTATGGATTCACTCGTACTTACTGGACGGGGAAATATTGGAATAGGAATATGAACATACCCAAATACTGGAACCACACCCTTGGAATTATACTGGAACGATAGCCATCCCACACTTGGCCGAGTGTGCGGTGTGCCGTATTACCTACAGCCGTTCACATGTCGACTTTGATATTTTAAAACACACTGTTAGAGTATAGGCTGTACTCACCCTGGAACCTTTGATTGCCAACTGGACTCACCTTATACCGGATTCATCTTGTACTGGAACTACCTAGTATCAGATTCATGTTGTCTGGATTTACTTGGGTTTTGCACTTGTTTACATTTACTATCTGGACTTATTATGTTACCTTAGTTCAGCTAGATTTATTTTACAGTCTTCATTGCCATCATTCTTCTCTTGTTTTAGTTACTTTACTTTCCTTGTATCTTACTGCTTTTCTATACCACAACCTAAATATAAACTGCCATATTCATCAATAAAACTGTTTATAACTGCTTTATAGTTCTCTGTCATTTACTTGGGATTTTTTGATGAGTTGTACTCGTTCCTGTCCTGACTGGACCTATTAAAAATTTTACGGATGATTGTCCTGAGGACACGTGTCCTACATATTATGGATCAGGAGATGGCTTAGATACTTATGGTCCCGACACTCAGGAGTGATCGGGAGTTTAGCTAGTTGTCCTGTTTTAGCTTTCATGTTTTAGAACTGGAGTTGTATATAAGTTGAGATTTGTAGTTGAGATTGTTTGAGATTATATTATTATTTGTTGGTTTTATTTCTGTTATTAGTCTTAGTTTTAATCTTCTGTGCTATCATATCGTTCTTAGACTGTGATTGAGATTCATTATATCCATACTTGTCCTCCGTTCGGAGTTGAGATTTGATAAGTACATTATATAACTGTGTGAGTTGTTGATTAGATAGTAACCTAGGACAGCGTTCTACCGCCGACACTGCGGCGTAGGCTGGGCGTTGTTACGTGCTCGTACCCTCACAGTGGGTGGGGTCGTGACACGTTTTTAGTGGTGGCCCATGCAGGTCGAGAGTCGCATTAGTGCGATATCGTGGTAGTATGGCAACTTAGTTGTACTGCTGCGAGCCTGCGATAGGATTGAGAGATAGGCTTTAACGGAGAGGTACTCAATCACAGTTAGAAAAAATTTTGCTTCAATTCATGCCATCTACATATCTTACTGACTTGTCTTCTTGCAATAAACTGTCCTCCTTTGATTTTATCAATTCCTGCTCAGTATTGACTTCCTTTTCGATCTGTCTTCAGGATAGTGGAGACACGATCACATCGCTCTGGTACAGTAGCCGCTGCAGAGGGGTCTGCCACTTCTCACCTTCAGCAGCCAGCTTCCGGTACCGCAGCCCCAGTCATGCCAGCTGGGGTGGGTATCTCAGCAGCTTTCGAAGGAGCACCTCCACCAGCTGGGAGGCAGAGTCTGGTGCTTCCCGAGATCCTTCCACCACAGCATCCTCCACCTGCGGGGATGGTAGATGCTGCTCATCTGTTTTCTTTCATGGAGAGGATTCTGGCGTCTCACCAGCAGCAGCAGCGACAGACTGTCGATTTTTGTCAGGGGATTGATGAGGCCCACCAGCTGGTTCGTACTACAGTAGAGATGGTGACTGCTCAGGGGGAGCAGCAGCAGCCTTACCAGAAGGAAAAGGATATCCAGGATTTTACAGTAGAGATGGTGACTGCTCAGGGGGTTTGACCTAGTAGGGATACGATCATTTTAATTTCGAGGACGAAATTTTTCTAAGGAGTGTAGGATTGTAACACCCAGTTTTCCAGATGAGGGTAATTTTGAAATTTTATAATTATAATAATTATTTTTGATATTTATTTCACATTATGATTTTTAGTGATTTTTAATAATTTTTAAACTATTTAAAAACTGCTTTGAGTCATGACTTGTGACTTTGATGTATTGTCAGTGAAACCCTAGTGACTGCATGACCTAGAGCCTAACCATGTCATTAGGATGATTTAATTATCATTTTAGCCTAGGGGTAATTTGGTCATTTTAACTTATTTGAATTATTTGGTGATTTGTTGAATTGGTGAATTCTTGTTTGACTTTGACTTGTTGAGACCTAGTGGGCTATCCTAGATCCTAACCCTAGCTATGGTAACCCTAGTCTAACTTAGGTTAACCGACTTTTAGTCATTAGAAACTAATTTTGGAATAGGAGGATTAGTTTGAGTGAAATCATTTCTTGATTTATGGTTTAATGAAATGACTTATGATTTCATGACTTAATGACTTATGACTTGGCCCTTGGCCCATAACTGGAAGCCCTAACCTTAACCAAACCCTAAGTGACCAGCCACATAGGGATCTCCACCCTATATAAACACTTATTGATTAGGGCTTGCCTCTTTTTTATTATTTCAACACATTGGAAAAGAGAGGTATTGTTCCCGTTCCAAAAATCCTCATAAATCGATTTTAATTACTTTTTAATCCTAGTTTCTTGCATTAAAACCTAATACACTCCTATTTTCTGATTTTGGGATTTAATCCCAGCCTTGGGATAATTTGGGAGCATTTTGCTAGCAAGAAGGAACCCCCCATTTTGAGCTTTTTTTTGCTATTTGCATCTACAGGTAAAACACCTCTAATTGTATTAAATTTATGTTTTCTTTGCATTTAGGACTAGATCTAGGAGTCACCTAGCTGTCCCTGGAGTTTGAGCCCATTTCGTGTCCGTTTGGTGTCCGTATCGGACACGTGTCGTAGTGTATGTATAGGTGTTTGATAGAATACCCCTTAGAAAATTATTTTCGATTTTTGTAAAAGTAATTACATGAGTTTGTAGATCTAAGGATGTACATTAATTTTTGTGAAGTATGTTAAGTATTTTGGTGTCGTTTTGAGTCCGTTTTTGCCGTTGGACACGCGTGCACGACACGAGTGCACTGTCCTGTATTACGGGCTCGATTTCTTCTTGTACCGGACACGTGGACACACCAAATTTTGGGAGGATGTCAGGGCACTGACTGACATGATCCTCCTAAAATTTGGGGCCTATTGGTGCAGTGTGCGAGGAGAAATCCTCCTCGTACTCGTCGTACGGGCCGCGCGCGAGCTGCTGTGCGCGCTCATTTTTCCTCCCTGACACGCGTGCGGACATGCCTGGACACGCGTCTAGGACACGGTACAGGGGCATACACATGTAGCCCTGTATGTGGCAAACACGTGGGCATGACCACGACTTGTGTCGTACAACGTGTCGTGTCCTGGAGTGACACGCACGCGTGCACGATGCTGCGTGCTATGTAGTGCACGTGTGAGTGTCTGTGAGTGTTTGGACACGTTCGTGTCCACTTGCATGGACACGAACACCATGGTTAACACGTACACAAGTGACACACTAATTACCAACCCTTAAATTTAGAATATTAACAGGTTTTGATTTTGAAATGCGCATTTCCCATGGTTGACTGATACCATGTGTGATTTTCGAAATCCTGAACTGATTTCAGTTTAATTTGATTTTAATGATGCTTTAAATTGCCACATTGATTCACACATATGTAATAGGACTTACTAGATTGGTGTTACATATTATTTTTGGTTTTTGCACTTGATAATAGGATTTTCGTAGTTGGAATGATATGAAATGTTTGACTGATACATGATTCAGCCTTTTAATTCTGATTTAGTTTCTCTTCTAATACTGATTTTAATTGCTAATTAATTGCTATATATGATGCCCCACATGTGTATTAGTTTACACTTAGGTGGATTCATGTGAGATGGGGTTTCGATTGGTCATTATTGGAATTTTCGAATGAGGAATGGTATGATTAATATGTTGGCTGATACCAAATAGGAATTGAATTCCTATTTTCTTTTTAAATCCTATTTAACTAAAATCTTTGTGTTAATTACATGTTAGATCATGAGCACATATATTAGTTACTGCTAAGTGGGATTAGCATGTTAGGTTAGGTTTTTCATTTGAGAAATGGATTTTGGATGTTGAACTGTCAATATGGGTTAACTGAATCCCAAAGTTTTATTCTCAGTTTCCTGAGGATTATGAATGGGCATTTACATTATTCAGTTTCCTATCACTTGACATATTTTACCCACATTATTGTTGTACACCCACACTCAAATGTCACCTGAGAAATTATATATGTACACACACTCTTCAATTTCCTGAAGCATATCACAACCTGAGAACAGTCATATTAAATTATGTTCAAATACTTGGTATCTTTTGTTCATTCCCTATATTGCTTGTATTAGCTTACATGCTATGCTATCATCCCCTTCCTATATGCATAATCTGAACACTGAACTGCCTTCACAATCTCATCTCTCTATGTTCAGTCCTTGATGTTCAGACTTAAACATCACCTATGGACAGCACATTGCCCCATTGACACAAATTGGTATCACATTCAAACACACACTTGACATAGTAGCCTATACTTGTCCACACCTATTTATTGAACTGCCAAAACCTATCCCATACACCCTAAGACACCCACACACATTGTCTTCTGTCACATGTGACACTCTAAATAGCCTGCCACACACACACCTGTTCTATATCAGACTTAGCCTTTCCAAAACAGTCCACTATATCTCCCCCAAATTCATCCTACAATACACCTAAAACAGTCACTCAAAACAGCCCCATGCTTCACCATGGTACAGCCCTTAACACAGCCTATTAGCTATACTTAAAACCCCATGTATCAGTCCATATGGACAGCCCCTTGACACCCCAAACCAGTCTACATTTAGTCCAAAAATCAGTCCCTATAAGCCTATATATATGTGTCCTATTTTAGCTATGTGTTTGTATGAATGTATAGGAATATGAACCTGTGTATGTATGTATTTAAGCATGTATATAAATATATATATAGTATATAATATGTGATGATTGTGACTTGTGATGTTGCTTGGTTGCTAGTATAGGCTTGGATAGGCCTAGTGAGACTTGACTGGACTAAGATTGACTTAGTTGACTAGTATAATTGACCCAGAGTTGACCAAGTTTGACTTAGCCTAGTTGACCTAGACAGTCGACCAGGTTTGACTTAGAGTTGACTTTGACCTAGATTGACCTAGAAATCATGTAGATTGCATCATAAACAGCATCCGTATTATTTTTAACATATTATAACCTGTATTATTCTGTTTAGGACATTGTGACTCTGGTGTAGGCATCTGATATTACACTACTCTTCTCAGAGTAGCAGGCGAGTACATCCTCTGATAGTTCTTCCATTTACTTGTCGTTTACTATATTTCAGTTGTAGCTAGTTCTATCTGATTCTCTGTTTCAAACACGATTTGATATTACTGGATCCATTTTATGTGACACTCACTTATTTAAGTCTGGCCTCTATTTCTGGAACCACCTACTGGACTCACCCTGGAATCATTTACTGGAACCATTCGTGTACTGGTTGGACATATACTATTTTGTGTCGGATTATGGATTCACTCGTACTTGTTGGACGGAGAAATATTGGAATAGGCATATGAACATACACAAATACTGGAACCACTCCCTTGGAATTATACTAGAACGATAGCCATCCCACACTTGGCCGAGTGTGCGGTGTGCCGTATTACCTACAACCGTTCACATGTCGATCCCGATATTTTAAAACACACTGTTAGAGTATAGGCTGGACTCACCCTGGAAACTTTGATCACCAACTGGACTCACCTTATACCGGACTCTTCTTGTACTGGAACCACCTGGTATCAGATTCATGTTGTCTGGATTTACTTGGGTTTTGCACTTGTTTACATTTACTATCTGGACTTATTATGTTACCTTAGTTCAGCTAGATTTATTTTGCAGTCTTCATTGCCATCATTCTTCTCTTGTTTTAGTTACTTTACTTTCCTTGTATCTTACTGCTTCTCTATACCACAACCTAAATATAAACTGCCATATTCATCAATAAAACTGTTTATAACTGCTTTATAGTTCTCTGTCATTTACTTGGGATTTCTTGATGAGTTGTACTCGTTCCTGTCCTGACTGGACCTGTTGAAAATTTTACAGATGATTGTCCTGAGGACACGTGTCCTACATATTATGGATCAGGAGATGGCTTAGCTACCTATGGTCCCGACACTCAGGAGTGATCGGGAGTTTAGCTAGTTGTCCTGTTTTAGCTTTCATGTTTTAGAACTGGAGTTGTATATAAGTTAAGATTTGTAGTTGAGATTGTTTGAGATTATATTATTTGTTGTTGGTTTTATTTCTGTTATTAGTCTTAGTTTTAATCTTCTGTGCTATCATATCGTTCTTAGACTGTGATTGAGATTTATTATATCTATACTTGTCCTCCGTTCGGAGTTAAGATTTGACAAGTACATTATATAATTGCGTGAGTTGTTGATTAGATAGTAACCTAGGACAGCGTTCTACCGCCGACACTGCGGTGTAGGCTGGGCGTTGTTACGTGCTCGTACCCTCACAGTGGGTGCGGGTCGTGACACGTTTTTAGTGGTGGCCCATGCAGGTCGAGAGTCGCATTAGTGCGATATCGTGGTAGTATGGCGACTTAGTTGTACTGCTGTGAGCCTGCGATAGGATTGAGAGATAGGCTTTAACGGAGAGGTACTCAATCACAGTTAGAAAAAATTCTACTTCAATTCATGCCATCTATATATCTTACTGACTTGTCTTCTTGCAATAAACTGTCCTCATTTGATTTTATCAATTCCTGCTCAGTATTGACTTCCTTTTCGATCTGTCTTCAGGATGGTGGAGACACGATCACATCGCTCTGGTACAGTAGCCGCTGCAGAGGGGTCTGCCACCTCTCACCTTCAGCAGCCGGCTTCCGGTACCGCAGCCCCAGTCATGTCAGCTGGGGTGGGTGTCTCAGCAGCTTTCGGAGGAGCACCTCCACCAACTGGAAGACAGAGTCCGGTGCTTCCCGAGATCCTTTCACCGCAGCAGCCTCCACCTGCGGGGATGGTAGATGCTGTTCATCTGTTTTCTTTCGTGAAAAGGATTCTGGCGTCTCACCTGCAGCAGCAGCAGCGACAGACTGTCGATTTCCGTTAAGGGATTGATGAGGCCCACCAGCTGGTTCGTACTACAGTAGAGATGGTGACTGCTCAGGGGGAGCAATAGCAGCCTTACCGAAAGGAAAAGGATATCCAAGATTTTTAGAAGATGCATCCTAGAGAGTTCCTGGGCACAGAGGGCATCCATTATGCAGACGATTGGATCGAGCACATCGAGGAGATATTTCGACTGGCGGAGATACTAGGTCAACTCCATATCGAGGCGGCGGGCAGTCAGATACAGGACTTAGCCCGTGCGTGGTATCAAACGGATCCCAGGGTGGGAGTTGAGGGCCAGACTTGGGCCCAGTTCAAGGAGCTGTTTAAGGAGCAATTCTTTTCTGATGTGGCCTTGGGAGGTATCGAGGCACAGTTTGAGGGCCTGGTTCAGGGGAACCAGTCAGTAGCTGAGTACGCCGGGGAGTTTTGCCGGTTGGCCCGGTTCATTGATGACTTGACTGAGAAGACGAAGGCGAGGAAGTTTCGCCGACGCTTGATTAGGGAGGTTCGATCGCTGACTAAGAGCGACCGGAACGCTACCTACGCGGAGATATTTTCTGGGGCTATGGCAGCGGAGGACGACCTGAGGTTGAAGTTGAAGAGGGGTCGGGACTTCCAGGGTGGTAGCAACAGCGTAGGTCAGGCCAAGAGGCCCCATGTGCAGTCGGGCCAAGAGGCCCCATGTGCAGGTTCAGCAGGCACAGGCACCAGTAAGAGTGCAGCAGGCATAGCATCAGCATAGAGGACAGGACCGCGGGGTGCCGACTTGTGCCTACTGCAAGAAGGCAGGGCATGTTTGGGAGTCTTGTAGGAGGAGACTGAAGGTTTGTCTATTCTGTGGGTCTGGTGCTCACAAGATGATAGATTGTCCCACTGCACCTCCTTATGAGGGAGCTAGGCCACATGTTGCTCAGCATCAGAGGGGTAGAGCTTTTGCGATGGCAGTCGAGGAGACCGACGCTGCAGGTGATGGGTTAGCAGGTTTGTCCTTCTCATTCTTCCTCCCCACTTTCCTGTGTGATTCCCTTAGTACCTGCCAAGATATTGTTTGTGATTGCTAGATAGTGTAGCTACCCTGTTCGAGACTGTGGAATCATGACCAGTAGGATTGTGTTGCTTCGACCTTGATTGCTGGGGGTTTGACCTAGTAGGGATACGATCATTTTAATTTCGAGGACGAAATTTTTCAAAGGAGGGTAGGATTGTAACACCCAGTTTTTCAGATGAGGATAACTTTAAAATTTTGTAATTATAATAATTATTATTGATATTTATTTCATATTATGATTTTTAGTAATTTTTAATAATTTTTAAACTATTTAAAAATTGCTTTGAGTCATGACTTATGATTTTGATGTGTTGTCAGTGAAACCCTAGTGACTACATGACCTAGAGCCTAACCATGTCATTAGGATGATTTAATTATCATTTTAGCCTAGGGGTAATTTGGTCATTTTGACTTATTTGAATTATTTGGTGATTTATTGAATTGGTGAATTCTTGTTTGACTTTGACTTGTTGAGACCTAGTGGGCTAGCCTAGAACCTAACCCTAGCTATGGTAACCCTAGCCTAACTTAGGTTAACCTACTTTTAGTCATTAGAAACTAATTTTGGAATAGGAGGATTAGTTTGAGTGAAATCATTTCATGATTTATGGTTTAATGAAATGACTTATGATTTCATGACTTAATGACTTATGACTTGGCCCTTGGCCCATAACTAGAAGCCCTAACCCTAACAAAACCCTAAGTGACCAGCCACATAGGGATCCCCACCCTATACAAACACTTATTGATTAGGGCTTGCCTTTTTTTTATTATTTCAACACATTGGAAAAGAGAGGTATTGTTTCCCTTCCAAAAATCCCCATAAATCCATTTTATTTCCTTTTTAATCCTAGTTTCTTGCATTAGAACCTAGTACTCTCCTATTTTCTGATTTTAGGATTTAATCCCAGCCTTGGGACAATTTGGAAGCATTTTGCTAACAAGAAGGAACCCCCCATTTGGAGCTTTTTATTGCTATTTGCATCCATAGGTAAAACACCTCTAATTGTATTAATTTCTGTTTTCTTTGCATTTACGACTAGATCTAGGAGTCACCTAGCTATCCCTGGAGTTTGAGCCCATTTCGTGTCCGTTTGGTGTCCGTATCGGACACGTGTCGTAGTGTATGTATAGCTGTTTGATAGAATGTCCCTTAGGAAATTATTTTCGATTTTTGTAAAAGTAATTACATGAGTTTGTAGATCTAAGGATGTACATTAATTTTTGTGAAGTATGTTAAGTATTTTGGTGTCATTTTATGTCCGTTTTTGTCGTTGGACACACGTGCATGACACGAGTGCACTGTCCTGTATCACGGGCTCGATTTCTTCTTGTACCGGACACGTGGAGACACCAAATTTTGGGAGGATGTCAGGGTACTGACTGACATGATCCTCCCAAAATTTGGGGCCAATTGGTACAGTGTGCGATGAGAAATCCTCCTCGTACTGGTCGTACGGGCCGCACGCGAGCTGCTGTACGTGCTCATTTTTCTGCCCTGACACGTGTACGGACACGCCTGGACACGCGTCTAGGACACGGTGCAGGGGCATACACGTGTAGCCCTATATGTGACGAATACGTGGGCATGACCACGACTTGTGTCGTGCAACGTGTCGTGTCCTGGAGTGACACGCACGCGTGCACGACGCTGCGTGCTGTGCAGTGCACGTGTGAGTGTCTGTGTGTGTTTGGACACGTTCGTGTCCACTTGCACGGACATGAACACCATGGTTGACACGTACACAAGTGACACACTAATTACCAACCCTTAAATTTAGTATATTAACAGGTTTTGATTTCAAAATGCGCATTTCCCATGGTTGACTGATACCATGTGTGATTTTCGAAATCCTTAACTGATTTCAGTTTAATTTGATTTTAATGATGCTTTAAATTGCCACATTGATTCACACATGTGTAATAGGACTTGCTAGATTGGTGTTACATATTAGTTTTGGTTTTTGCACTTGATAATGGGATTTTCGTAGTTGGAATGATATGAAATGTTTGACTGATACATGATTCAGCCTTTTAATTCTGATTTAGTTTCTCTTCTAATACTAATTTTAATTGCTGATTAATTGCTATATATGATGCCCCACATGTGTATTAGTTTACACTTAGGTGGATTCATGTGAGACGGGGTTTCGATTAGTCATTGTTGGAATTTTCGAATGAGGAATGGTATGATTAATATGTTGGCTGATACCAATTATGAATTGAATTCATGTTTTCTTTTTAAATCCTATTTAACTAAAATCTTGGTGTAATTACATGTTAGATCATGAGCACATATATTAGTTACTGCTAAGTGGGATTAGCATGTTAGGTTAGGTTTTTAATTTGAGAAATGGATTTTGGATGCTGAACTGTCAATGTGGGTTAACTGAATCCCTGAGTTTTATTCTCAGTTTCCTGAGGATTATGAATGGACATTTACATTATTCAGTTTCCTATCACTTGACACATTTCACCCACATTATTGTTGTACACCCATACTCAAATGTCACCTAAGAAATTATATATGTACACACACTCTTCAATTTCCTGAAGCATATCACAACCTGAGAACAGTCATATTAAATTATGTTCAAATACTTGGTATCTTTTGTTCAGTCCCTATAATGCTTGTATTAGCTTACATGCTATGGTATCATCCCCTTCCTATATGCATAATCTGAACGCTGAACTGCCTTCACAATCCCATCTCTCTATGTTCAGTCCATGATGTTCAGACTTGAACATCACCTATGTACAGCACATTGCCCCATTGACACAAATTGGTATCACATTCAAACACACACTTGACACACTAGCCTATACTTGTCCACACCTATTTATTGAACTGCCAAAACCTATCCCATACACCCTAAGACACCCACACACATTGTCTCCTGTCACATGTGACACTTTAAATAGCCTGCCACACATACACCTGTTCTATATCAGCCTTAGCCTTTCCAAAATAGTCCACTATATAGCTCCCCCAAATTCATCCTACAAGACACCTAAAACAGTCACTCAAACCAGTCCCATGCTTCACCATGGTACAGCCCTTAACACAGCTTATTAGCAATACTTAAAACCCCATGTATCAGTCCATATGGACAGCCCCTTGATACCCCAAACCAGTCTACATTTAGTCTCATTTTCAGTCCAAAAATCAGTCCCTATAAGCCTATATATATGTGTCCTATTTTAGCTATGTGTGTTAATGAATGTATAGGAATATGAACCTGTGTATGTATGTATCTAAGCATATATGTAAATATATATATTGTATATAATATGTGATGATTGTGACTTGTGATGTTGCTTGGTTGCTAGTATAGGCTTGGCTAGGCCTAGTGAGACTTGACTGGACTAAGATTGACTTAGTTGACTAGTATAATTGACCCATAGTTGACCAAGTCTGAATTGGCCTTGTTGACCTAGACAGTCGACCAGGTTTGACTTAGAGTTGACTTTGACCTAGATTAACCTAGAAATCATGTAGATTGTATCATAAACATCATATGTCTTATTTTTAACATATTATAACCTGTATTACTCTGTTTAGGACATTGTGACTCTGGTGCAGGCATCTGATATTACACTACTCTTCTCAGAGTAGCAGGAGAGTACATCTTCTGATAGTTCTTCCATTTACTTGTCGTTTACTATATTTCAGTTGTAGCTAGTTCTATCTGATTCTCTGTTTCAAACACGATTTGATATTACTGGATCCATTTTATGCGACACTTACTTATTTAAGTCTGGCCTCTATTTCTGGAACCACCTACTGGACTCACCCTGGAATCATTTACTGGAACCATTCGTGTGCTGGTTGGACTTATACTATTTTGTGTCGGATTATGGATTCACTCGTACTTGCTGGACGGGGAAATATTGGAATAGGCATGTGAACATACCCAAATACTGGAACCACTCCCTTAGAATTATACTGGAACGATAGACATCCCACACTTGGCCGAGTGTGCGGTGTACCATATTACCTACAGCCGTTCACATGTCGATCCCGATATTTTAAAACACACTGTTAGAGTATAGGCTGGACTCACCCTGAAACCTTTGATCACCAACTGGACTCACCTTATACCGGACTCATCTTGTACTGGAACCACCTGGTATCAGATTCATGTTGTCTGGATTTACTTGGGTTTTGTACTTGTTTACATTTACTATCTGGACTTATTATGTTACCTTAGTTCAGCTAGATTTATTTTACAGTCTTCATTGCCATCATTCTTCTCTTGTTTTAGTTACTTTACTTTCCTTGTATCTTACTGCTTCTCTATACCACAACCTAAACATAAACTGCCATATTCATCAATAAAACTGTTTATAACTGCTTTATAGTTCTCTGTCATTTACTTGGGATTTCTTGATGAGTTGTACTCGTTTCTGTCCTGACTGGACCTGTTGAAAATTTTACAGAAGATTGCCCTGAGGACACGTGCCCTATATATTATGGATCAGGAGATGGCTTAGCTACCTATGGTCCCGACACTCAGGAGTGATCGGGAGTTTAGCTAGTTTTCCTGTTTTAGCTTTCATGTTTTAGAATTGGAGTTGTATATAAGTTGAGATTTGTAGTTGAGATTGTTTGAGATTATATTATTATTTGTTGGTTTTATTTCTGTTATTAGTCTTAGTTTTAATCTTCTGTGCTATCATATCGTTCTTAGACTGTGATTGAGATTCATTATATCTATACTTGTCCTCCGTTCGGAGTTGAAATTTGACAAGTACATTATATAATTGCGTGAGTTGTTGATTAGATAGTAACCTAGGACAGCGTTCTACCACCGACACTGCGGTGTAGGCTGGACGTTGTTACGTGCTCGTACCCTCACAGTGGGTGCGGGTCGTGACATGGGTGGCTCCTATGGATTCAAAACCAACTAATATGCTTAAAAAATCAATTTGGAGGGTTATTTTTACCTATTGGGAGTGGAATCCCAATGATAATCCCAAGGACACGGCTCCGGCACGAAAATCTTCAAAAACGGACACTTCTTCTTGCACTTTGTGTAATGCCCCGCTCCACACGGCGCATTACGCTGAGGCGCTGACTCAACGAGTCGCGTTGACCGAATAAAATATATCGATGCGAATCAATACGAGAGTTATGTTATCCCGAGCAATGTATCGAAACTAAGTCGATGCGACGAGTTGTATTGTTCCAAAGTATGTATCGAGTTGAATCGATACGAAGCATCGTATTGCCCCGAAGGATAAGTGCGTTGAATCGGCTCGAAAATTCTACGAAATCGAATCGACCAAGGCGCAAGTTCGAATTGATGCAATTATTAATTTTAGTTGGTTTCATGTGCAGGCTATCCATTTACGCTAAAATATTAGAGTTCGACATTTTGCCTCATTCGCAACGGGTCCGCAAAACCTAAATCACCGCCTCGTAATGGGTTGGGACTTGGGCACGGTAAGCCAAATTGGACGTATAATTCAATGAAGCACGAAGTGCTCGAATGGCTATGTCAGGAGAGTTGGCCGTGCAACGAACTTACGAAATCGAGCCACATCGGCTCGGTAAAACGACAAGGTGTAATAGCTCAAGGTGGGAGGATTGACTCTTCTTTTTACTCCTTCATGCGTAAGTCAGAATATATCATTATATGCTAAGTTTACATATCGACGCCACGGGCGTGTTCCGATCGAAAGATAAATCGTAGTGTGTGTCGAACACTAGTTAGAATAATTGAAATAAAATGTGCATCAAATGCATGAATCGCTATGGAACATTGGATATCGCAAAGGCGAGCGCCTTGGTGCGCAAGCCGCAAGAACATAGGATAACTTTATTCGGCGAGTGCCTTCGTGTATGAGTCATTCCGTGCCTTCACACACGAGTTAGAAAGGCTAGCACATTGAAAGACAATAGACGAACGCCCTAGCGTGCAAGCCATGAATATTGAACACTAAGTCATAGAACATGGAAATACGACTTCAATGCGTGCACCAAATGCACGACACGAGAGAAAAGATGATAAATGTGTCAAAACGTGCCTACGTGCACGAGACCATAAAAGATGGCTTCGTTACGAAAGAATACAGTTATGGCATGAATGTGACGGAACTGTCAGATATGACATGATACCTCGAAAGGTGTTCGGGACCTTCGGGTCGTTCGGTTGACGAATATTGAGTTGAGGCATGATGCCATTGAACATTGAAACGAAGTATGACATGTAAGAACATAGAAAGTTAGTCTCGGACTCAAGACAATGTTTGGTTATTTGAATAATAGGGCGTTGCATGGTCGAATGGACTTGAGATAATTATAAAAATCTTCCATGCACAGAATGTTCCCTTCGAATGGGCTACTCCGGGGCACCGGGACCGTTCGACCTAGGAGGGATATAATCTTTAATAGGAGCACATCCGTATGACTATTAGCGACCGCTTAGTGAGATATGAAAAGCCACAAATAATGGTATGCAGCGGTAGTCTCCGTATTTGGGACATCAATCCACTACGAGAGACGCCGGGCTACCCAAATTCGAGAAAGAAAGGAAAGAAAGAAAAGAAAGAGGGAAAAGAAAGAGAAAAGAAAGAGAGAAAAGAAAAAGAGCTTTAGTCCATTTTGGCATGGATATGCCAACGACCACTTCATATAGTTAAGGAACAATGGGTTGAAAGTGCAGGCACATATGTACCCTGTGCACATAGATCTTGCTTAGAGATGCACTTATAATATGACAGGGAAGGAATGGGGCATATTCACCTTGCGTCAGTGCGAGGGCGAGTGTGTCTATGCTGGTAAGTCATGCCACGAAACAAACACGAGATTACTTGCCTATTCAATTTGTATAACATGCTTGCCATGATAACATGCTTTACGCTTTCGAATATGCTATAAAATCGACCCTAAGGAGAATATAGCAAGATCATATGCTAAGTTGCATGATTTAACATAAATACTACAACGTAGGTATAAAAAGAAGGTCTTTGCATCAGTACATGTGGGGACGAACGTACTGATCCCCCACCAGCTTTCATGTAGGGTGCAGGAAATGGATTGCTCGTGGCGGAGCTTCGCTAAAACGTGTTGAGGCTTGGAATACCGAAGCGTATTGAGGCATGCGACCGCATTGACGCTCGGACATGCAACAGGATTGATGCGATCGAGAAATAGAAAGCATGATGTATGGAACGGTAAAATCCTTTGTGGGCAAGAGAGAACCTGAGTGTTGTAGCCAATCTGGCATATATTGTTGGGCTATAGAAAGCCTTAGTAATCTCAGTTCGAATATCAATAAAGAGAATTGTTTCGTATACTCTGTTTTCCTTTCGTTGTTAATATCTAATCAAAGATAACCATTTAAGAACTTGTCATCTTGCCTTGCCCGAGCACAACTCCAGGTTCGTGCTGCATCACGTCCCCTGCGAGAACGATGATTCGAGTGATTCTAGGTCGGGGCGTGACAAATTGGTATCAGAGCTCTAGGCTCAATTTCCTTAGAACGCTTGCTTTGTTTCAATTCCAAAGAGTTGCCCACCACCAATCGAAATCACACTTGACTCTACTCGATGCCGCACTGAATGTTCCATACAATAAGTCTAATACAAAGCCGGGTAATGTTGCCGCAAGTACTTCGAATTTACATGATGTTACGGAGGAAGTCGTGAAACGTTTCGTGGCACTGAATGCAACGAGCCGCAAAATGTTAGTTGCTGCAAGTACAACAAATTATGAAATACAATTTGAGATATTGTTGTTGCAATGTAACATGTTGAATGAAAAATGAAACGATGCATGAACTGCAATAAGTTGTGAATATTGGTTGCACCAATGTGAAAACTTAAGTAATACGTTGCGGAAAGTGCAACGAGTTGATTGTGAATGATGCGTTGTAATAAAATTGATAAGTCAATATCGATTGTGTTGAACGGATTTGAGTATTGACTTTGAAAGTCGGGAATAAATCATTGCACGAGGTGCAACAGATGTCAAAAATAAAATCGTTGCACGAGGTGCAATGAATGTCATAAATAAGTCGTTGCACGATGTGCAACGCGTGTCGGAAGTAAATTGTTGTATGTGGTGTAACGTATATCAAAGTAATCGTTACACGTAGTGCAAAGGAGATTGGAAATAAATCGTTGCACAAGATGCAACAGAAGGAACTGAAATCATAAATGAATAGAATGAATCGTTCGGTTGCACACCGAACTTGTGTTGGCAAATGAAAACATTGGCCGAGTTGTCTCGAATTTGATTTAATCAAAAGTTACGGTTGTGATCAAGCACGATCACTGCAGAAATCGTGAGTCGGAAGAGATTGTTGGCTCATAGTGAATATAATATGAGGAAAGTGACTTGATTTTCGAGTGGTATATGCCATACCACGTATGCGATGAATGATTCGATTCCGAGTGGTATATGATATACCACTTGTGCGATGAATTATATCGACACAATTATAAGAATTACGGAAGTTTTGTCCGCAACGGACGGAAGAGTACCAAGACTTGATTGGAAATTTGTATGATGGTATATTGATGCAAATGTTCTTAGAAAATTGATTAGGACGATAAGGCGAGACTCGTATCAATGAATGATACGTCGGACGGAAATTATAAGTCGGTCGGACGACCGAGACTAGCAGAACGATTATGCCCTGAACCAATAATCGGATCGACGGGAAAGGAAAACTTGAACTTAAAAATAAGTCGCACGACTTACGATCTCGATAGAAATATTAGGCGAGACGAATCGAATCGCACGACTTGCGATCTCGATAGAAATGTTAGGCAAGACAAAATACAATCGAATCGCACGATGTGCGACTTCGGTGAAGAGTTTGTTGATGCGGGTAAATAGTGCCTAAGAGATAGTTGATTACGTTACGGCGAAACTCATTTGAGTACGACTGAAACACGCAAAAACTTAGAGGACATGATCGTATAACTCGAGGATTCGATGTTGGATAATCGGTAACTCGGTTATGCGATCAAAGTATAGCGGTATGCGATGAAATGGAAAACGAGTTGATGCGTATGAAAAAGTTTGTAGTGAACTTGGATGTATACAATACGAACTAAAGTCAACGTTGATGCTGATTCAAAGTTGACCCTTACGCTATCGAAATTGATACGATGTATCGAGATCGATACATAAGGAAACTTAAGCACGATGTGAGAATACAAAATGGAGTGTGCCTCGTGCTATCAAAATTTTGTAAATAACAATACGAGAATGAACGAACTGGTTGATCATGAACTTTGTGGTTGATCAAGACGAGACTATAAGTCATCGACGATTGTTCAATGCGTATTGCATCTCGTGTATCGACTGCAAATAAGATAGACTTGAACTTAATGCGAGTAGATGCTTCGTAAATTGTAGAATCATCGACGGTAGTGCATGACTTTACTCGGAGGATAGTTGCGCATCAGTTGTGCCGATAGAAACGATTTTGTCCAAAATTGGATAATCGTATAAAAATCGTCAGAACGTGATTTGGCTCTGAAATAAGATATAGCATGGTTCATAGTAAACTGTCCTTCGGTGATGATCCACAATTATCGAGCGTAGCTTTGGGGCAGCTGACCCTAGAAGACTTGACCGCCAAATCAAATTGAATGTTGCAGACCGTAAGATGACCCATGCGATATCGCATATAAAATTGTATCGATAACAAATATAATATGGTGCATGTTGACGATAAGTCTATACGATTTTGTAAATTGTGCTATGCACGAGCGCGAGTGATAAGAGAATGACTTACGAGTCATGTCGTTAGATTTGGATTCACCTTACAATTGAGCTTGCGTGAATCAAACTTATATTCGACGTTGCGAGACGGATAAGTTGGGAATTTGGCTAGTAAATTCCTACTCGTTAGGAATCGAACGTAAGATGCATCGTAGAGACTTTGAGTCAAAACGATTGTTGCCTTGGGCACCGTCGCCTCGATGTGAACTTTTGTGTCGGATAGATTGTGGCCTTTGTGCAATGTCAACTTAAAGTTGCGTCGGAAGAATCTAAGCACGGTGTCTAGGTAAGTAACCTAGCGGGCATAGTCCAGTATGTTGATAAGGAGATCGTATCAAGACAAGTTGCATAACCTGACTTCGAAAATAGTTGGGTGGCGAATTCGGCAAGGCGTTACAGAGGATCGTTACGATCGGATATGTGACGACTCGACACAACGTATAAGATTGATAGTCCATACGAAATGTACGAAACGAGAAATACAATTTTGAATCGCATCGCGTGCAGTGACTTTATTGAAAGAATCACGTATGTATCGAATATACGTATGCGATAAAAAATTTTGAGAACAGTTGCTAAAGATAAGTCCGATAGAGAGTTCGAGATGGCAAGCATAGGATTGAAATTTACCTGTCAGCTTTATTCCAATTTGCTACCACTGGACGTGGTCAAAATACATATATCTTCGGGACGCCTTGAGTATAGGTACGGATCCAAATCGAGTTGTATACAAAATTCAAATCGAGCTGCAGGAAAGACTTGAAATGTTAATGAAAAGCTTGCAAGATAGTGTGAAACTGAACAGCATTGGTGGGACGAGATCGTAAAACGATTTATAAAATACTTAATCAGAGTGTTGGTTTTGGTTCGAGGATGAACCTTATTTTGAGTGGTATATTCTGTAATGCTCTACTCCGTACGGCACATTACACGGAGGTGTTGACTCAACGAGTCGCGTTGACCGAATAAAATGTATCAATGTGAATTGATATGAGAGTTACGTTATCCCAAGCAATGCATCGAAACTAAGTCGATGCGAAGAGTTGCATTGTCCCAAAGTATTCATCGAGTTGAATCGATTCGAAGCGCCACATTACCCCGAAGGATAAGTGTGTTGAATAGGATTGAAGATTCTAAGAAATCGAATCGACCAAGGTACAAGTCTGAATCGATGCAAGTATTAATTTTAGTTGGTTTTATGTGCAGTCTGTCCATTTACTCTAAAATATTAGAGATCGACATTTTGCCTCATTCGCAACGGGCTACAAAACCTAAATTACCGCCTCGCAATGGACTGGGACTTGGGCACGGTAAGCCAAATCGGATGTATAATTCAATGAAGCACGAAGTGCTCGAATGGCTAAGTCAGGAGAGTTGGCCGTGCAACGAACTTACGAAATTGAGCCGCATTAGCTCGGTGAAATGACAAGGCGTAACGGCTCAAGGTGGAAGGATTGACTCCTCATTTTACTCCTTCATGTCTAAGTCAGAATATATCATTGTATGCTAAGTTAACCTATCGACACCATGGGCGTGGTCCGATCGAAAGATAAATCATAGTGTGTGTCAAACACTAGTTAGAACAATTAAAATGAAACGTGTGTCAAATGCATAAGTCGCTATGGAACACTAGATATTGCAAAAGCAAGCGCCTCGGTACGCAAGCTGCAAGAACATGGGATAACTGTATTCGACGAGTGCCTTTGTGCACGAGTCATTTCGTGCCTTCGCCCACGAGTTAGAAAGGCTAGCACATTGAAAGACAATAGGCGAGCGTCCTAGCGTGCAAGCCACGAACATTGAACACTAAGTCATAGAACATAAAAATACGGCTTCGATGCGTGCACCAAGTGCACATCACGAGAGAAAAGATGATAAATGTGTCAAAACGTGCCTACGTGCACGAGATCATAAAAGATGGCTTCGTTGCTAAAGAATACAGTTGTGGCATGAATGTGACGGAACTGTCAGATATGACATGATGCCTCGAAAGGTGTTCGGGACCTTCGGGTCGTTCGGTTGACGAATACTGAGTTTAGGCATGATGCCATTGAACATTGAAACAAAGTATGAAATGTTAGAACATAGAAAGTTAACGAAAGAAATACGAGATGATAAAGTCTGAGTCTCGGACTCAAGATTATGTTTGGTTGTTTGAATAATAGGGCGTTGCATAGTCGAATGGACTTGAGATAATTGTAAAAATCTTTCGTGCATGAAACTTTCCCTCTGAACGGGCTGCTCCAGGCACCGGGACCGTTCGGCCTAGGAGGGATATAATCTTTGATAGGCGCACATCCGTAAGACGATTAGCGACCGCTTAGCGAGATGTGAAAAGCCGCAAATGATGGTATGCAGCAGTAGTCTCCATATTTGGGACAGCAATGCACTACGAGAGACGCTGGGCTACCCAAATTCGAGAAAGAAAGGAAAGAAAAAAAAGAGGGAAAAGAAAGAAAGAAAAGAAAGAGAAAAAAGAAAAAGAGCTTTAGTCTATTTGGGCATGGATACGCCAACGACCATTTCATATAGTTAAGGAACGATGGATTAAAAGTGCAGGCACGTATGTACCCTGCGCATATAGATCCTGCTTAGAAATACACTTATAACATGATAGGGAAGGAATGGAACGTATTCACCTTGCGTCAGTTTAAGGACGAGTGCGTCTATGCTGGTAAGTCGTGCTACAAAACAAACACGAGATTGCTTGCCTGCTTGCCTATTCAATTCGAATAACATGCTTGCCATGATAACAAGCTTTACTCTTTCGAATATGCCATGAAATTGACCCTAAGGAGAATATAGCAAGATTATAAGCTAAGTTGCATGATTTAACATAAATACTACAATATCGGTTTAGAAAGAAGGTCTTTGCATCAGTACATGCGAGGACGAACGTACTGATCCCCCACCAGCTTTCATGCAGGGTGCAGGAAATGGATTGCTCACAGCAGAGCTTCGTTAAAACGCGTTGAGGCTTGAAAGGCCGAAGCGTATTGAGGCATACGACCGCATTTACGCTCAGACATCCAACAAGATTGATACGGGCGAGATAGAAGGCATGATGTATGGAACGGTGAAATCCTTTGTGGTTAAGAGAGAACGTGAGTGTTGTAGCCAATCCAGCATATATTATTGGGCTATCGAAAGCCTTTGTAATCTCAGTTCGAATATCAATAAAGAGAATTGTTTCGTATACTCTATTTTCCTTTCGTTGTTAATTTCTAATCAAAGATAACCATTTGAGAACTTGTCATCTTGCCTTGCACGAGCGCAACTCCAGGCTCGTGCGGCATCACGCCCCCTTCGAGGACGATGATTCGGGTGATTCCGGGTCGGGGCATGATACTTTGCTCTAAATCTTTGCTAGCACCCTCCCTTGGTAGTATGAGAAGATTGGATGGAAATTTTGGTAGAGGGATGTAAGGATTTGGAGATCAAATCAAAGAGGGAAGCTCTCAATTTGGGGAAGAACACTTATGAAGGAAAATGGAGACTTGACGGAATGAAATAAAAGGAAGGGAGGCTAACCTACCTATAGTGGCTGCCGTTAAACCCTATTTGGGCCTTAGGGGAAAGCCCAATAAGGCCTCAACTAGTCCTTTTGGTTAATTTTAAGTTAGGTTTAAGTTTGGGATCAAAAGGGTTAAATTTAAGCCTCTAACTTAACCAATTTGACAAGTGGGATTAGTCTAAACTTACTTACTTAATTAGTAGAGTTTGTGGGCCATGACTAACAAATCTTGGGGTCCCGTCTAGAGTCTAAGCTATTCGGGTCACTAACACAAGTCGGAACAAAACGAAACTCAAATCCGACTAAACAAATCTCGTAAAATCAATATTAACATATAAAAATTTCCAAACTATTATAATATGAAAATGACCAAAATCATAATACATTAATTTAAATATTATTAAATAATCTAAAATTTACCAATTAATTAAAATCTTAAATAATTCAAAAATCACAAAATGATCAAAATACCCTAAGCTTAAAAAGTTGTAATTAGTCATTCTAATCACATGGTTAGGTCCCCATGTCATGGTTAGTATTTAGGCTCAACAGTTTTTGGGTTCGCTAGCTAACACATCAAAATTATAATTTACTAATTTTAAATAGTATTAAATTAATTAAAAATTCCCATAAATTATAAATTCTATTATTAGATAATAAACTTTTACAAAAGTTTAAAATTACCCTCATTTCAGAAAAGTGGGTGGTTATAAATCTACCCTCCTTAGAAAAATTTTGTCCTCAAAATTAAGATGGTCGTACTCCTTCTAGAGTCTCGTCCCCAACTATTATGGTCTTAGAAGCTCATCTAAATCATGCAATTTAAAAAAATAACATATAGGGTCACGGCAGGCAATATCAGTCTGAGGTCTCATCTAGCTATACTAGCCATACTACAGCACAAGGCAATCACAAGGTATCAATACTTACAAGCAAGGGGTGTAACAAAATATCACAAAAGACATGCTAAAGCCTAGGTCGAAAACTCATCTCAAATTAGGTCTGGTGACTAAAACTCCCTCCTAGAAGCAGGGCCTAAATTCTTAAGGCATTTCTCATGAATCATGCTCTTGTTAAAACTCTTATTCCTTCTTTCTGATCTTACTCTCCCTTATCCACTTAATCATCCCAAAAATTTAAATTTCTATACCTTATCCTAACTTAGATCAAAAATCTCTAGATCAAAGTCTATGAAATCCTCGAACTTGTTCAAATCACTGTCCTCGAATTTATTCGAAGCTAATGCTACTATGTCATGCAGGAACTTATTCTTTATTATAAAATCGACCTTCGTATTTCCTTCACGTACACCTTCAAATATTATTCTTCTTAAATTTTAAAACCTCCACAAAATTTTTAAATTTTTCCATAACCCAAAATCCTTGTGTTCACTCTATCCTCTTACCAACATCTTATTCAATTTTGGTATCATCATTGCTTCATAGTTACATTCTTTTCTCCATTTCTAAATTCTTAAATTTAGCATCACAATCTTAAGTGAAATATCTCGAGAATCAATAACCTAAAATTATTCAAGCCCATAAAACAAACCGACCTCGAATATCCTTGTTGTTTCTAAAGTATACCTACGAAATATCACTGTTCTAACCATCGATATATCCTACTATCCTTCTGGTGAACCGGAGGGGTCACTACCTCCTGAGCAGACTAACATCCTACATGAAACTGATAGTCAAAATCAATAGAGATTTAACTATAAAGGGTTACTAGTCTAATGTCAACTAGACTACCATACCTAAGAATAAGTCCTAAAACAAGCTATCAAACCATTATACTATGAAAGAGTTATAACTAATGAAGTTCTACAAAGAATTAGACTATTTATCTGAAGTTATCCCTACTCCTAAGTTAATTGATGATGGGAAACAATTTATTTATTTTAAAAGACTGAAACAGAAGGTAGAGATGATATGTTCAAAAATTATCCCAAGATACAATCTGATAATCATATGGTCTGTCCAATCATGATACTCCTTCTAGGTCAAACCCCCAACAATCAAGGTCTAGAAAATTCTATCTAAAAGCTCACAAATATGGTCCTAATGGTCATGATTTTATAGTCTCGAACAACGTCACTATACTATCTATCACAGCAGAATACATCCTGACAGGTACTGATGGAATCACACAATAAGATGAAAAGAAGGACAAGAATGACAGACCTGCTAACTTGTCACCCGCAGCGTTAGTCTCCACGAACGTCAGTACAAAAGCCCTGCCCCTCTGGGGTATATCCCTCTGATGGTGCGGGGCATGATTCTATGCTACAGGTGGCCTAGCTCCCTCTATCTAATCCATAACTTAAACAACATCCATGCTAGTATCCTACTCCATACTAGGGCACCATCTATATGGTATCTATTATGCAATCTGATAACCATACCTATATATTCAGAACCATGTTACCAGAATCCTCATTATGCCAGTAAGTACAATAACGATAATCCATAGAGTTCGTAACTAAGGTACATACTTCTAAAATTATTGTACATAAAAATTTTGTATTGCCGCTAGCTTGGCTGCGAAAACTTTAAATTCCCACACCCAAAAAATACATTCAAAATCAGACCCTACCTCATCGCCAACCAGCTAATATAACTGTAGAAGACTCTAAATTTCATGACTGAGGCAATCTAGCCCATAAAGTTCATCTTAGTAGAAAATCAAGTCAATAATGAATACCAAGAATCAAATTCAACAATGAATAAAAAAAATAGATAGATACTGTCAGAATCGAATTTCGAGATAGTTTATAATAAGATTCTCAAGGGTCATCCCAGGAATCTTCTCAAGTAGTCCTAACTGTGATTGAGTACTCTCTCAACTAAATCATATTCCTTATCTCTTACTGTAGGCGTGCAGCAGTACAACTACTACCATGACTTCGCATTAATGCGAATCTCGACCTACATGGGCCACCACTAAAAACATCTCATGACCCGCACCCAGTGTAGGGGCACAAGTAGTGGGTACGTCCAGTCTACGCCGCAGAATCGGCGGTAGCACGCTGTTCAAGATCGCTAACTAAACAACTCACGCAATATATATAATGTACCTGTCATAAGTCTCAACTCTGAACGGAGGACAATTATAAGATATAATATAACTCAGTCACAGTCTAAGCACGATAGGATAACACAGAAGTCTATACTATACTCAAAGCAACAACTTAAATAAACTTCTAAAATAATATTATCTCAAACAATCTTAAATACAACTCAAATCTCTACTTATTACAATACAAGTTCCAACAGAGAAAACTAAACCATAAACTAGCAATCTACTCCAAGCTTTACTGGTCCTCTAGGCTAGCTGTGAATCTCTATGTTAGCTGTAATATTTTCAACAGGTCCAATCAGGACAGGAACGAGCACAAAATCTCAACAGTTTATATCATGAAAAGAATATAAAGCATGCAATAGAGTAAGATACATAAATCGCTGAAAGAAATATACATGAAAAAAGAGAGAGATAAATGTACTAGGAATATCTACTATAAGTAAAGAAGTGACTAGTTGTTTAGAGTACAAGATAGGCATGTGAATGGCTTGATCAATACATGATTACACTACTGAGTTGTACATGATTACACTATTTGGAATTATCCACATGATTATTTCTACTTTCTCGTACCCCAATCAATACACAAGGATTTAGACTAGTTATGTTATTGTACATGATCATCACATGAGGCTCATAAATGAGTGACATGAAGTTATACATGAGGGCTTTGTGAACATAAGAGTACATGAATCATAAGCACATGAGTACATGATGAAAGTGAAACACACATGACATGATGTACCCGATGCTCCCGAGGGGGATAACATCTCATAAAAAGATCCATATAGTACCAATCCGTGTTACCAACGTGACGGCATCAAGTAAAGTAATCTAGAGCAAGAATATAAGTCCTAGCAAGCATGAAATGATCAGAGAATGTACTCGCCTGATATTCTGAGCAATTGATGTATAGCGGTGTCCGAACTGGAGTCACAGAGTCATATTTAATGAGATACAAGTTATAATGTGTTCTATAATGAATAATTGAATTAAACAATAAATGCTACATGCACTAGGCATCTCTAGGTCAAATGTTAACCCTTGGTCAAACATCTAGTCAACTTAGTCAAACTTGGACTAGGTTTAGCCAACAACAAATCTAACCAACTCCTATATTTATATACCATATTATACTAAGCTAGCTAGTATATATGACAAGGCCTATATAGGATACCTATAACCCATAAATATATTTACCTATCTATATAACCCTTCCACAATTTAACATCACCTACTCAAACTCAAACAGTTAGACACTAACCCACTAACACTAGGATACCTTATCAACCTTGGTCATATTGGCATCCCAATATCAATACCTTAGTTGGAATCCAATACCTTAACTTGGGTAAACCTATACCTTATCTTGGTCATAAGGTAAACTAATCATTTACCTTGAAGGTAAAGGTAATTCATATTTACATTAAGATACTAACTTGGTATCATGAGATTCCAAGATATCTCTGAATTATCTAATTAACTAACTATCTAATGTACTAACATAACATCTTAACTAATATCTAACATATAACATATAAAGACTAACTTGCTAACATACCAATATCTAGAACTAACATAACCTACAAACATATCAATATCTAACATACTAGATATCTAACATCAAACTATCTAACAACATATCAAATATCTAACAAAATACTAACCTCTACTATCTAACTAACACTCATACTAACAAATATAACTTATATTAACATATAACAAACTCAAATATTTCTAACCCTCTGTAGAAGCATAAAAAAATGGGGTTCATGCGGATCACAATTGACCGCATGAGTACTTTGGGACAAAACAGTTTGCATAAAGAAGAGCCGCATGACAGACTCGGCATGCCCCTTGCGGCCCATCTTCACCATCTCGCAACCAGACTGATTTGAGCTGCAGAAAGAATAGTTACTTATGCGGCCAAGCTGATCAACCCCTCTGATAAAGCTACAAACTGTGTCAAAATTGGCAAAACTGACAGCTCTGGCACTCTGACAAAAAGAAGATAAGACGTGATCAGACAAAATATCATGTCACCAGACTGGACATAATCATGCGGCCAGAAAGACGGTGACCTGAGCCGCATGAACCTTATACGGCTCAATCTATGTGCTTCATGCGGCCAAGGGTGACTGCAATCTGAGCCGCATGAGCTTTATGCGGCCCAGAATATAGAGTCTATGCGGCTCAAAATATTTCTAAGTTACAGGAGATTGCGACCTAAGCCGCATGAGTCTTATGCGGCCCAACATGGTCGAACACTAAAAGACATATGCGGCTCAAGCAAATCAATCATATCCTGCGATAGGACACGTGGCAGGCTGACCAAGTCTCAACCACCCATATTTGCTGCAAAAAAATCTCAATAAGTCACCAGCTGGCGGCCAAAGAGCGGGTCTTCATATGCTGATTTATCCACGTGGTCATATGGTCATCTATGCGGCTCAAGATATCTATCATAATAAATAGCAGGGTACCACACCCATGCAAAAGGCTGGCAACCTACGAAGGGCAATTTTTTCAAGAGCAAGGATCACGTCAGATAGTCCAAGGAGTAAGACAGAGTTGCTACACTTTCCCGAGCTTCTATCGTCACCCTCCAGAATCAAAAACTAAATAATTGTACTTAGATTGTTTCCTCGGCTTTCTTTCTAGGCTTTTTTTGTACAAGCGAGTTTGCAATCAAGTTCAATTCCTCTGTAATTATTTGTTCTTGATACTTTATGGCAAACATGATGACGACTCTGCTAGGGACTTCCTTCTCTTCTGATGAGAAGTTGGTGAAGCAATCCAACGCGTCCAAGCTCGACTCCGCACAGCAAATGCTCATGGTTTGTTTTGACCAACGAGTATTCGAAGAAATGTTCTCTGAAGGGAGCGCCAGCCCATCGTAGAAGCGAGCCAACCCATAGATAACCCGCAGGACGTCGAAGCGCAAAACTGTTGCCCCCGACCAGGTTCTCGAAGAAGCTCCTTTTGTGGCCCAAGACGGTGATCAAGACTCTCCTGCGGCCTTGCTTCCGACCGCAGAAAACCCTACTGTCCCCAAATCCAGCAAAGAAAAACACAACGATATTGTGTTTTTAGGAACACAAAAAAAATCCATGCAGACGAGAAAGAGGTCGCATAAGAGAGATGGACAGATGGCCCATGCGACAGCCAACTCTGGCCGCAGGTAGATGGCCCATGTGGCAACCAACTCTGGCTACAGGAAGATGGCCCATGTGGGAGCCAACTCTGGCCGCAGGCAGATAGCCCATGCGGCAGCCAACTCTGGCCGCAGGCAGATAGCCCATGCGGCAGCCAACTTTGGCCGCAAGCAGGTCGTCCATGCGGCAGCCAACTCTGGCCACAGGCAGACGGCCCATACGCAGCCAATCCTGGCCATAGACAGAGTGTCTCATGCGGCCCTGTCAGAAGCTCTGTGTTCGACCGTCTTTCATGCGGGCCCGACTCCATGCGGCCCATCGAGACTGTAGAATATTCTAATTTAGACTCTTCTTATTATGTAAATTTAGGTGCTAAATAAAATAAGTCTAGGGCAGTACGGGCCCGACAAGCCCAGTCAACTATCCAAGTTGCTGACCGTCAGCGGACACCGTTAACTGTTATACGGGATCCTGATGGAAAGTTGTATAGAACCACCCGCGTCTAGTCCCCCAGGGCTAACAGACAGTGTGGGTCTCAAAAGTCTCCCTCCAACGATCAAGAGCAAGTGCTTTACTAGCCTTGGATCAGAGAGCAAACATGACACCTATGCATCCGTGTGCTCGGAATATCTGAGTCAACAAATTGGATGCAAAGGTAGATCAGTCTGCTATCGACTTGCGAAAGGTGATTACTCACAAACGCAACCTTGGCATGCGATGAGCCCTATCGGGATGTCGTTGCACCCAAGTCATCATCAACTGCTGCTGCGACAAGTCCGCGGTGCCTGAAGATCGGAAGTCCATTTTTCAACGGCTGCACCAGCCAGCACCTGTCTGACAACAACTTGAAAAATAGGTGCAAGTCCCAGGAGACGAGGAATTTTCTTTCGCCTCCTGTAATTCTATTCAAGCTTCTCAAAAAGTTTGTGTCTTCAAACAAGCGCAACTGGAATAAAAAGTTGGGCGAATGCTTATGGGCGTACTGCACTACGAGTCGAACGGCTACCGAAAATACATCGTTCTCTCTGGTGTATGGGAGTGAGGCAGTTCTACCACTGGAGACTCAGATCCCCTCACTTTGTGTGGCCCTTACTTACCGATTAACGTCAGACGATAACTACCGCCGACGGCTACAAGAATTAAAAACTTTAGACGAGAAGCGTTTGCAAGCTCAACAAAGCATCGAGCTCTATCAAGCACGCATCTCTCGGGCCTTCAATAAGAAAGTCAAACAGAGGACATTCTAAATAGGCGATCTCGTCTTGGCCGTTCGCAGACCGATGGCCATGACTCACAAAATTGTCGGTAAATTTTAGCCTAAGTGGGAGGGTCCATACATCATCGAGACCGTATTCTCCAACGGCGCATACCGGCTCACAAAACAGAACGGGGACTTGCTCATGATTCCCATAAACGGCAAATTCATAAAAAAATACTATGTCTAAGGACATGCTGGTACTTCCTCAAACCATCAAATCTTCCAGACTATCGAGTTATGTACACCAAGTACCTCTGAACTCGCACTCTATTTACTCTGAGTGGATTCACATTATATCTCCCTGAGTGGCAAGTCATGTATGCTGATACCTCTGAACTTTCACTCTAATGCTTTATCACATAAGAGTCTGCCCAGCTTATCGTTATCTTTGAGCAAACTTTCTGGTCCTGATTATCGTGTATCACGTACCCATATTACCTCTGATATCGATAGTCTCTTGACTTAACACCTGTACCCAACCCGGGATAAAAGACATGGTGTTAAGACCATAAAACCTATCACGTCCATATTACCTCTATTGGATTTTGTCTCAAAATCTATTACTCGCACCACCAGTACACAGAAGAGTAATAGGTCCACCAAAAATTATTCCTGATTATCGCGTATCACGTCCATATTACCTCTGATATCGATAGTCTCTTGACTTAGCACCTGTACCCAACCCAGGATAAAAGACATGGTGTTAAGACTACAAAACCTATCATGTCCATATTACCTCTGTTAGGTTTTGTTTCAAATCTATTACCCGCACCACCAGCGTACAAAAAGGGGTAATATGTTCATAGAAGTTATCCTAATCTATTACTCGCTCCATCGATGTACCAAAGTATAGTAGGTCCACAAAATATTATTCGAATCTCTTGCTCGTATTTCCAGATGCACAAAAGGTCAATAGGTCTATAAAGAGTCCCCCAGTGGTATGTCCTTTATCAAACACAAATGTTGTATTAGGCCCTCTAGTACAAGCACCACAAATATCACGAACAAAGAATGGAGTGAATGTATTATGTTTATTCAAAATCAGTTATATTCATAGGACTACATCTCTCCAGTAAAGGATTACATTGATGTCCAAAAGAAGTAAAATACAAACTACAGCTAAAGACAAACAAAAACACTAAGACAAATATGAACATTTATTTTTCATATTCCCGAAAATAGCAATTAGATGGCAACCCACGGATCCCTACAGTCAAGGATCATAGTTGTGTTGAGGCATATACCATTCCCTCAGTCATTTCGTATACGAAAGATCTATTTGATTAAGTTCCTCGGCGGGGGTAGGAGGGTCAGAACTCCCAGTGCTACTATCCTCGGACTTGGGCTCCTCCTTTATAGCAGCTTCAATCTTGGAAGTAATTTTCTTCCCGATGGACGTCAGCTCTTCTTTTACCTCAACTTTTGGTATCACCTCCTCCTTAACAAACGGTGACTCTTGTTTGATGAAAGTAGGCAGCATCTCCTCTTTCACAATAGTCTCAGCCTTCGGTATGGATACTACAAAAATCAAAGAAAGAAGATAGTCATATAAAAACAAAGTGAATAGGCCCCTTTTCAGTTATGCGGCCTAGTCAGACAGAGCCTATGCGGCTCAGTTATAAAGGGAACGTATTCGCTCAAATTAAGTAACACATGCGGCCTAGCCAAATAGACCCTATGTGGCCTAGTTATGAGGGATGCGCATGCAGCTTAAAAACATAAGACACATGCGGCTCAGTCTTAAAGCACTTATACGGTTCTGTTAAGCAGTGCTCATGCGGCTAAGCCATGAGGCACTTATGCGGATCAGTTATGAGATGTACATGCGGCTCGATCACGAGGCATCCATGCGGTTCAGCCATGTAGCACTTATGCGGCTCAGGTATGAGGCATCCATGAAGGTCAATAGCGCTTATGCGGCTCAACCCATACGGCCACACAATACAGAACACATGCGGTCCTATAAGATGGGGCATACATCGATCATGTCCAAAGCACAGAGGCAATCTATGACAGGACTGCGCATAAAATATGCGATATGGCCATTCAAATTTAAGTCTTCATTTTTCCTCCGTCCTTACCCTTAACAGGGGGTTGCACATCAGGATGAACGGGATGAGATTCCGCAGCTCTCGACGGAGAGACGAGTCCCTTTCCTTTGGCCGCAGTACCAGTCGACTTGGAAGCTTTCAGAGCCATGGCTAACCGGGACAGAAAGGATGACAATGATGATGAAGACGAAGGAGAAAAAGTTAAAAAAAACTCTCTCTCCGTATGGACCATATTTATTGCTCTTCAAAGTAGAAACAGATGAATATCGCATCGGTTATCGTGACATTAAAGATAATGATGACATTGGGGGATCGCTATCCTTAATAACCGTCATCGTCGCTTCGATTCTCGTATCCATTAAAGATAATGATAACGTTTGGAGATTTTATCCTTAATAACCGTCAACTTTATCTCGAAAATAGAACCCAAATCCAAAACCAAGTCAAGATATTAAATACAGCAGTGACAGCTGGCAGTATGGATGGGATCTCCCTGTGGCATAAGATCTCCCTGCGGCACAAGATCTTCCCGCGGCCCAAAATGTCCCTAAAGCTCAAAATATCCCTACGGCACAAGGTCTCTCTTCACTCGAAGGACTCCCTGCGGCTTGACATATTTCCATGTTGCTTATTCAAAGTATTTCAAATTTGTAATTTAAAAACTTTGAAGGGGGTCTTGTAGAAGCATGAAAAATATAGGGTTCATACGGATCACAATTGACCGTATAAGTACTTTAGGACACAGCAGTCCACATAAAAAAGAGCTGTATGACAGACTCGGCATGCCCCATGCGGCCCATCTTCCCCATCTCGCAACCGGACTGATTTGAGCCACAGAAAGAATAGTTACTTATACGGCCAAGCTGATCAACCCTCTGATAAAACTGACAAACTCTGTCAAAATTGGCAAAACTGACAGCTCTGCACTATGACAAAAAGAAGATAAGACGTGATCAGACAAAATATCATGTCACTAGACTGGACATGGTCATGCGGCCAGAAGGACTGTGACCCGAGCCGTATGAACCTTATGCGGCTCAATCTATGTGCTTCATGCGGCCAAGGGTGACTGCAATCTGAGCCGCATGAGCTTTATGCGACCCAAAATATAGAGTTTATGCGGCTCAAAAAGTCCCCAAGTTATAGGAGACTGCAAACCTAAGCTGCATGAGTCTTATGCGGCCCAAGATGGCCGAACACTAAAAGACATATGCGACTCAAGCAAATCAATCCTATCCCGCGATAGGACACGTGGCATGCTGACCAAGTCTCAACCACCCAGATTTGCTATAAACAAATCTCAACAAGTCGCTAGCTGGCGGCCAAAGAGCGGGTCTTCATATACTGATTTAGCCATGTGGTCATATGGTCATCTATACGGCTCAAGATATCTATCACTATAAATAGCAGAGTACCACACCCATGCAAAAGGCTGGCAACCTACGAAAGGCAATTTCTTCAAGAGCAAGGATTGCGTCAGATATGTCACGCCCCAGAACCAGAATACTGGAGAGCGGGGGCATATATAGCCAGCTACGTATATTGAAGTGCAACCCACCTCGCTATACAGTCACGGCTGTCTATATACACGAGGGTTTAACTACAAGCCAATAATCTCCTATGGTCGTGAACAAGCCTATTGTTTCAATCTCAAGCAAGCAATAATAGTTACAAGATGTCAGAGCACCAAATATATAATAGCAAGGCGTACCATACATTATATATTGGATGATCATGAAGCCAGTCGTACAAAATGTTAAGACTAGCAAGAGTTCAGTCATACATGATCAAACCTAGGATCTGTCAATCATGTTACAGCCCGTAGACAGACATTAAATAAAGGTGCAATCGAGCTAACAAGTGCTCGTCGGCTAAACGCCTCAAAAGAATAATTTTTATAATAAAGTGGGAGAACAAAAAGAAACCCACTCGTTGCCAGGGTTACGCCTGGTGGTCACCATCTGGCTGGAAGGTAGGTAGTTCCTCTGGAGCCGCTCCGATATCTGGCCATACAAAACCAGCTGGGTCAGACCCCAGAAAGAGCAAGTGCCACAAGGAGGCTTCACTTAGGAACTAAAACCAGCAAATCACAATAGAATATTAAAGATAATAAATAAAGAACTGATAATAATAGAGATGACAACAGTAAACTGAGTATGAGAAAATCATTCAAGTAGCCAGGTCACAACCCTTAAACCAAACAAGGACCGGGGTTGCAGCCCTTCACCTGAATAGAAACCCGTCTCAAATACTATAGGTACAGTGAAGACAATAAACAAAAAAAAGAACACAGAACTGCTCCGGGAGCCAGGTTACAATCCTTAAACCAAATAAGGACCGGAGTTGTAACCCTTCGCCTGAACAGAACTGGACCCCTGATCTTTATTGCTAAGGCCAGTATAAATAATCATGGTATTAAGTTAAGGTAAAACATGATAAACATGACATGGGGTTGCAATAAGATAATAAATGAAGAGAGGACACAAAACTGCTCCGAGAGCCAGGTTACAACCCTTAAACCAAACAAGGACCGGGGTTTTAACCCTTCGCCTGAACAGAGCTGGACCCCTGATCTTTATTGTTAAGGCAGGCTCAATAAGGAGGACGATATATGATAAGATAACCATGGAACTATTCAGATAGCCAAGTTACAACCCTTAAACCAAACAAGGATCGGGGTTGTAACCCTTCATCTGAACAGAACTTGGTATCCCATTATTTATCGATACAAAAAATCATGTCATGATAAAATATTGTATCGGATCATGATAAACTAGACTGGGCTGGACTCCATCCAATCAATCACGGTCAAGCAATAAGTACAGCTTGATACTTTAACTAACTAGGGTTATCACATGCCTAGTTACTAGCAAGATGCAATAAGATTATCCCAACAGCCACAAGCCCTGCACACCATCCAGGTTATCTGGGTCGAATGTATGTTTTATGAAGGGTGCACCACATGACTTGTGTACTGGAAATGTGCCCTACTCGTCGGTTGGCTACAAGTCCACTGAATGCGCCCAGATAACAGAATTGCCTGTAGCTGGAAATCTCTTCATGACTACTGAATCATTCTAGTTAATTAGCCTTAGTCAATTTCAGTAGGTACCCCTGACTGTGGTACTCAGGGATCCTCATCCTAGATATGATACAAGACAGTACCAGTTTATCTGTTCAAACACAATCTCCCACGGTGTCTAGGTCATTCCTACTTGTCATGTCAAGCTAGCTGTCGTAACAGCATGTCATGATATATCATGTCAGTTTACTTGTTAAGAGTGTGCCACGGTGGGCCACTATCGTGTTCTATTCTTATATTATCGTAAATGAGAGAAACTTGCATAAAATAACTAGTGACATATTCTTGAAGTCAAGAAAAATATCTACAACTTTTATGTTTTGAGTTTTTCAAGATTCTAGCTACAAAATAACTTAAACAGGCAAAAACAGTAAAATAGAGCAATTCCGGCGCATAGGATTCCTGCACCATCGGCGCGTGGGATTTCTGCATAATCAGCACATGGGATTCCTGCACCATTGGCGCGTGGGATTCCAGCATAATCGGCGCATGGGATTCCTGCACCATTGGCGCGTGGGATTCCTGCACAATCGGCGCATGGGATTCCTGCACCATTGGCGCATGGAATTCCTGTACAATCGACGCATGGGATTCCTGCACAATCGGCGCATGGGATTCCTGCACCATTGGCGCGTAGAAAAACTTACGTTGCATCTTCAGTACATGCGCGTAGGAAACCTACGCGCATGACACGCTCAGAGTTAAGGGATGCGCTGTCGGGACTTCACAGCGCACGGCCTCCCGACGCATGGCCTCCCGGACGCATGGGGATCATCGTCTCCAAACAGCAAGTTCAGTCATGAAAGTTCCAAAAACTTGCCATGGCCATAACTTCCTCATCCGGAGTCGAAATCAAGTGAAACACAAGCTAAAACTGCATGAAATTGAATTCTCTACAACATAGAACCATTAGTTTTCAAAAATAACCAAGTTTTAGAGATCAAAACCAAGAAAAACCGAAAAGTTACAAACTTAGATCTACAAGAATCTTTCCATCAAATCCAAAAATGCCAAGTTCTAAAGAGGCTTAGAATCGAGTAAGGAAGAGAATGGAACAATAAAATTTGAGATCCGTCATGAAGCAAGTTTGCACTTGCCTAGCTCTCTTCCCTGGTAGGTGGAAGAGTATTGGTGGAGAAGAAGAAGTGAAGGAGAAGAATAAATGAAAAGAGAGAGTTAGGTAGAAATATAAATGAGGCTGGTGGTGGTAGGTGGGGGTTCGGTCCACCTAAAATCAAGTCAAGCCGAACCAACAACAAGTTGAACCGAACCAAGAAGGAAATGCCAAAATAACCATACAGAGAAATACGCAATATGAGTCAAGAATACGTACACGTATACCAAGATACGTAATACGACCCACAGGCATTACAACTCTACCCGCCTTAAAAGAATTCCGTCCTCGAAATTTAATCAAGAGGTTAGAGAGGTCGGGACAAGCTATATTAATCACAAGCAAGTTATAACTAGGCAACCATTCAAGCAATCATTCATGCAAGTAAGGAACCTGAGGGTGTAGGGCATAAGAAGGACATTATACCTTACGAGTCAAACAGGTCGGGATATCGCGATCGGATATCATCCTCACGCTCCCACGTTGACTCACCCAAAGAGTGATGACCCCAAGCAACATGGACTAAACTAATAGTCTTGTTCTTGAGTACCTTCTCTCTTCGGTCCAATATAGACACGGGCCTCTCCTCATACGAAAGGTTGGTACCAACAACCAATTCCGAATGATCCAGGATGTAGCTCGGGTTCGGGATATACCGTAGCAATTGGGATACATGGAACACGTTATGTACCTCTCTTAGCGACGGCGGAAGAGCGAGACGATAGGATACATCTTCTACTCGCTCCAGAATATCGAACGGTCCTATATACCTAGGACTAAGCTTTCCCCGTACGCCGAAACGAATGATGCCACGGTTAGACGAAATCCTCAGGAATACATGGTCGCCGACAGAAAATTCAAGGGGACGCCGATGAGAATCGGCCCAATGACGCTAGCGATCTTGGGCAACTCAAAGATGATCTATGACTCTTCTGACCACTTCAACGGTCTGAGCAATCATTTCCGGACCGAGCATCTGTCTCCCTCCAACATTATCCCAGGCTAGCGGGGATCTGTACTTCCTACTATAAAGTGCCTCGAACGGTGCCATATGGATGCTGGCCTGGAAACTGTTGTTGTACGAGAACTCCACCAGGTGCAGGTGATCTTCCCACGAACCGCCGAAGTCGAGAGCGTACATGACCGCAACATATCTTCAAGAGTCTGGATCATGCGTTCCAACTGGCCATCTGTCTGCGGGTGATTAGCTGAGCTAAATTGGAGGCGAGTTCCCAAACTCTCTTGCAGGCTACGCCAAAAGTACGATATAAATCTGGAATCTCTGTCCAAGGTGATACTGACTGGCATACCATGAAGTCCGACGATCTGCCTGAGGTACATCTCTGCTAGCTGAGCCATCGACTGACCAACTCTGAACGGGAGAAAATGAGCCACCTTCGTGAGCCGGTCAACTATAACCCAAATAGCATCTCGACCAGCTGTGGATCTAGGGAATCCATTCACGAAATCCATGGTCACATGCTCCCACTTCTATTCTGGAATTGGCAAGGACTGAAGAAGTCCAGCTGGCCTCTGATGTTCAGCTTTAACTTATTGGCAAACCAAACATCGAGAGACAAACCAGGATATCTTCCTCTTCATGCCATTCCACCAAAAGTACTGACGGATATCTCGGTACATCTTCGTACCGCCGGAATGAATGGAATACTGCAAACTGTGAGCCTCTGTCATGATCTCCTGTTTGATATCTTTACTTGGTACACAAAGACGCCTCCTATGCCTAAGTGTACCGTCTTCATGGATACATAACTCTGGTCTTCGTCCTGCCTCACACTCTGCTCTGAGTCGCCGAAGCTTGGAATCTGCTGACTGCGCCATCCGGATCCTCTCGACTATAGTGGCATGTTGGCCATCAATGCCACACTGGAAGGGAGGACAACTTCTATTCCCATCTTCTGAAGATCCGTTAACAACTCCAGCTGCGCTGTTAGGAAATAAACTCCGGCTCTCCTACTCAATGTATCTGCAACGATGTTGGCCTTCCCTGGGTGATACTGCAAGTTGACATCATAATCCACAAGTATCTCCAGCCACCTCCTCTGACGCATGTTAAGATCCTTCTGGGTGAAAACATATTTCAGGCTCTTGTGGTCGGTGAAAATCTCTACCCTATCTCTGTACAAGTAGTACCTCCACAACTTAAGCGCAAACACTACTGCTACCAGCTCCAAGTCATGGGTTAGGTAATTTCTCTCATGATCACGAAGTTGACGTGATGCATAAGCTATTACCTTCCTATGCTGCATCAAAACGTATCCCAAACCTCTGCCTGAAGCATCGTAATATACTGAGAATCCTCCAGTTCCATCTGGAAGCGTGAGAATGGGTGCCGTCATCAAGCCTCGTTTCAACTTCTCAAAAGAATCTTGGCACTCTGCTGTCCAAGCAAACTGTATATTCTTGCGGGTCAACTGGGTCAATGGCGCTAAATCCGAGCAAAGTTCGAAACAAATTGCCGATAGTAGCCGACCAATCCAAGAAAACGGCGAACTTCTGCAACTGTGCTGGGCACTAGCCACGTCTTAATGGCCACGATCTTCTGGGGATCCACTTCTACTCCTCCTCTGGTGATGATATGGCCCAAGTACGAAATACGATCGAGCCAGAACTCGTATTTACTAAACTTGGCATACAACTGGTGCTCTTTGAGAATCTGGAGAACAACTCGGAGATGCTTTTCATGCTCCGCTTCACTCTTGCTGTAGACCAGGATGTCGTCTAGGAACACAATCACGAACTGACCCAAATAAGGCATGAAGATTCGATTCATGAGGTCCATGAATACGGCTGGCGCATTGGTTGCTCCAAAGGGCATAACAAGGAACTCCTAATGCCCATATCGAGATCTGAAAGCTGTCTTCAGGATGTCCTGCTCTCTGACTCTAATCTGATGGTACCCTGATCGCAAATCGATCTTCGAGAATACTGCTGCTCCTCTGAGTTGATCAAACAAGTCATCTATCCTCAGAAGAGGGTATCTGTTCTTGATTGTCACTGAGTTCAAGATACGATAATCTACACATAATATGGATGTACTATCCTTCTTTTTTAAAGAAGCATCGGGACTCCCCAAGGCGATCCACTTGCACGAATGAATCCTTTGGTTCTAAGTTCTTCAATCATCTTGTATAATACCTCTAATTCTGACAGTGCCATCCTGTAGACTCTCTCTGACACTGGTGCTGTTCCGGGAATCAAGTCGATGGTGAACTCGATCTCTCGCTCTGGCGGCATCTCTGGAAGCTCTTCGGGGAAAACATCTGGAAATTCCTCGACTATCCGAGGTAACAGCACTGTTGCTACTGCCATCCGCAACACTAGAGGAGAAGGTTCAACTTTGCCTCGGGCAAAGGAAAACTCTAGCTCGCCTGGAATGCTAAAAATAACCCTGCCAATATGGCAATCTATCCTAGCATACTGGTCCCTCAACCAATCCATCCCTAAGACCACATCATAATCGGGCATTGGGAACTCTATCAATCTAGCGGGGAAATCTCTACCGCTAACTACGATCCGACACGAGAAAAACACTCTATCTACTCCAACAAGTCCGTTACCAGTAAGTATATTGAGCCTTACTGATAATGACTCGGGCTCCAGTCCTATCCGTGTCTCGAATCGTACAGACATAAATGAATGCGAGGTACCAGAATCAAATAGTACTGAAGCTGGAAAGCTGTTGACGAAAATAGTACCTGCCACTACCTCACCTGGTGCTATTCCTTCTTTTTCCATGGTCAAAGCCAGCACTTGACCATGCCCTCTGGGGTACGGGTCCCCTCTGCTGAAAATTCCTCTGCCTGCTCTAGATCAGGGCTTGGGCTTGGGCTTGGGCATACTGTTGCGGTCTCTGCTGCTGGAATGCCTGGGCCTGCGTCGGCAATGGCCTCGGAAACGGGTACTGCAGCTGCTGCTGCTGCTGGACTGGTGCTGGTCCTCCAACTGAAGGACTAGAGAAGGCCGATAAACTCCCCATCTTCGGGTAATTCCCAACCCTGTGGTCCGGGGTACCACAAAATAAGCACAAACCCTGTGCTCTGCGACACTCTGATACCACATGCCCTGGCTTCCCGCAGTATGAACATCCCACTGCAGAAGACTGCTTCTGTTTCTGCTGTTGAGGGTACGTCGGGATGGAATGCTGAACCGACGTCACTGAGGCCGCCCGCCTCGGAGCTCTAATGGTCAAAGCCCTGGCTGCCGGGGCTGGTGCTGATGACTGATTCATCTGACCGTGGGATCGCTTCCGACCTCCGGTCCTATCCACGATCCTCTGGGAGGTATATCCATGCCTCCGGGCTGCCCTCAGTACTGCATCAAAGGTCTGATGCTCAAACTGCTCTACCGCCAACAAAATTTCCTGGTAAAGTCCCTGCTGGAACTGCTGGGCTCTATCGAACTCGGTTGCTACCAAGGTGGGAGCAAACCGACTTAGTCTCGAAAACTCGGCCATATAACCATCGATCGTCCTGCCCATCTGCCTCAGATTGGTGAACCTGGTCTGTAGATTATATCGAGCTACAACATCAAAATTCTTGGTCTAGAATCTCTCTCTGAATACTGCCCATGAAATAGGGGCCACTAATCCAACGGTCTGCGACGCCCACCAGCTGCGGGCAAGATCCAATAGCTGTAGGCGCACCACGACCACCTTTTCGTTCTCTGGAGTCCTGGCTGCTTCTAGAATCACCTCTGTGTCCTGAAGCCAAGCATCTGCAGCGATCGCATCTTCACTGCCGTCGAAGAAGGGAGGGTTCAAGCGCTTTAAAGCTGTTGGCCGTACTATTACCCTGATAACCTCCTCTGGTCACGGCGTCTGCCACCGCCTAGTGCAAGGAATCTCCTCGACGATCATGGAAGGCTAATAGTGACCTGATGAGACCCACCAAAGTGCCATCCTCAGGCTCTGCAGGCTGGACGGGCTGAACTGGTGGCTCTCCTCCAGTAGGCATGACTCTGGGGGCTACTCCTGAATGCTGGGCTTGATCTCCGGGTTGCTGCTGGTCCACGGGAGGGTACTTCGCCTTGCTAATCGGCAGGTCCAGAAATAATGCCACTGAAGAAGACGATATAGAAAATAATAAGGAAGGACCAGGACAGATCAACGATACATGCATGTAATCAGGTCAAGATTTTCAGCGATCAAGAGGATACAAGCAGAGATCAAGGGAGAGTACTGATTGAGACATCTATTCGGTAAACCCTCATATATCTTGATTTACAAGACCTGCATGGGCCACCACTAAAACCATGTCACGCCCCAGAACCTGAATACTGGAGAGCGGGGGCGTACATAGCAAGCTACGTATATTAAAGTGCAACCCACCTCGCTATACGGTCACGGCTGTCTAGATACATGTGGGTTTAACTACAAGCCAATAATCTCCTATGGTCATGAACAAGCCTATTGTCTCAATCTCAAGCAAGCAATAATAGTTACAAGATGTCAGAGCACCAAATATATAATAGCATGGCGTCCCATACATTATATATTGGATGATCATGAAGCTAATCGTACAAAATGTCAAGACTAGCAAGAGTTCAGTCATACATGATCAACCCTAGGATCTGTCAATCATGTTACAGCCCGTAGGCAGATAGTAAATAAAGGTGCAACCGAGCTAATAAGTGCTCGTCGGCTAAACGCCTCAAAGAATAATTTTTACAATAAAGTATAAGAACAAAAGAAACCCACTCGTTGCCAGGGTTACGCCTGGTGGTCACCATCTAGCTGGAAGGTAGGTAGATCCTCTGGAGCTGCTCCGATATCTGGCCATACAAAACCAGCTGGATCAGACCCCAGAAAGAGCAAGTGCCACAAGGAGGCTTCACTTAGAAACTAAAACCAGCAAATCATAATAGAATATTAAAGATAATAAATAAAGAACTGATAATAATAGAGATGACAACAGTAAACTGAGTACGAGGAAACCATTCAAGTAGCCAGGTCACAACCCTTAAACCAAACAAGGACCGGAATTTTAGCCCTTCACCTGAATAGAAACCCGTCTCAAATACCATCGGTACAGTGAAGACAATAAACGAAGAGATGACACAGAACTGCTCCGAGAGCCAGGTTACAACCCTTAAACCAAACAAGGACCGGTGTTGTAACCCTTCGCCTGAACAGAACTGGATCCCTGATCTTTATTGCTAAGGCCAGTATAAATAATCATGGTATTAAGGTAAGGTAAAACATGACGAACATGACATAGGGTTACAATAAGACAATAAACGAAGAGAGGACACAGAACTGCTCTGGGAGTCAGGTTACAACCCTTAAACCAAACAAGGACCGGGGTTGTAAACCTTCGCCTGAACAGAACTGGACCCCTGATCTTTATTGTTAAGGCAGGCTCAATAAGCAGGACGATATATGATAAGATAACCATGGAACTATTCAGATAGCCAAGTTACAACCCTTAAACCAAACAAGGACTGGGGTTGTAACCCTTCATCTGAACAGAACTTGGTATCCCATCATTTATCTATACAAGAAATTATGTCATGATACAATCTTGTACCAGATCATGATAAACTAGACTGGGCTGGACTCCATCCAATCAATCACGGCCAAGCAATAAGTACAGCTTGATACTTTAACTAACTAGGGTTATCACATGCCTAGTTACTAGCAAGATACAATGAGATTATCCCAACAGCCACAAGCCCTGCAGACCATCCAGGTTATCCGGGTAGAATATATGTTTTATGAAGGGTGCACCACATGACTTGTGTGCTGAAAATGTGCCCTACTCGTCGGTAGGCTACAAGTCCACTGAATGCGCCCAGATAACGGGATTGCCTGTAGCTGGGAATCTCTTCATGACTACTGAATCATTCTAGTTAATTAGCCTTAGTCAATTTCAGTAGGTACCCCTGACCGTGGTACTCAGGGATCCCTATCCTAGAAATGATACAAGACAGTACCAGTTTATCTGTTCAAACACAATCGTCCATGGTGTCCATGTCATTCCTACTTGTCATGTCAAGCTAGCTGTCGTAACAGCATGTCATGATATATCATGTCAGTTTACTTGTTAAGAGTGCGCCACGGCGGGCCACTATCGTGTTCTATTCTTACATTATCGTGAATGGAAGAAACTTGCATAAAATAACTAGTGACATATTCTTGAAGCCAAAGAAAATATCTACAACATTCATGTTTTGAGTTTTTCAAGATTCTAGCTACAAAACAACTTAAACAGGCAAAAAAGTAAAATAAAGCAATTTCGACGCATGGGATTCCTGCACCATCGGCGCATGGGATTCCTGCGCAATCGGCGCATGGGATTCCTGCACAATCGGTGCATGGGATTCCTACACCATTGGCGCGTAGGATTCCTACACAATCGGCACATGGAATTCCTGCACCATTGGCGCGTGAGATTTCTGTACAATCGGCGCAAGGAATTCCTGCACAATCGATGCATGGGATTCCTGCACAATCGGCGCATGGGATTCCTGTACCATTGGCGCGTGGAAAACTCACGTTGCGTCTTCAGTACATGCGCGTAGGGAACCTACGCACATGACACGCTCGGAGTTAAGGGATGCGCTGTCGGGACTTCACAGCGTATGGCCTCCCGGTGCATGGCCTCCCGGGCGCATGGGGATCATCGTCCCCAAACAGCAAGTTCAGCCATAAAAGTTCTGAAAACTTGCCATGGTCATAACTTCCTCATCCGAAGTCGAAATCAAGTGAAACAAAAGCCAAAATTGCATGAAATTGAATTCTCTACAACATAGAACCATTAGTTTTAAAAATAACAAAGTTTTAGAGATCAAAACCAAGAAAAACCAAAAATTTACAAACTTAGATCTACAAGAATCCCTCCATCAAATCCAAAAATGCCAAGTTCTAAAGAGGCTTAGAATCGAGTAAGGAAGAGAATAGAACAATAAAATTTGAGATCCATCATGAAGCAAGTTTGCACTTGCCTAGCTCTCTTCCCTGGTAGGTGGAAGAGTAATGGTGGAGAAAAAGAAGTGAAGGAGAAGAATAAATGAAGAGAGAGAGAGAGTTAGGTGGAAATATAAATGAGGGTGGTGGTGGTAGGTGGGGGTTCGGTCCACCTAAAATCAAGTCAAGCCGAACCAACAACAAGTTGAACCGAACCAAGAAGGAAATGCCAAAATAACCATGCAGGGAAATACGCAATACGAGTCAAGAATACGTACACGTATACCAAGAAACGTAATACGAACCATAGGCATTACAAGATAGTCCAAGGAGTAAGGCAGAGTTGATATACTTTTTCGAGCCTCTATCGTCACCTCCCAGAATCAAAAACTAAACAATTATACTTAGATTATTTCTTAGGCTTTCTTTCTAGACTTTCTCTTGTACAAGCGAGTTGCAATCAGTTCAATTCCTCTGTAATTATTTGTTCTTGATACTTTATGGCAAACCCCCTACTAACCAACATTAACAAACAACTAACATCAACTACACGAACATACGAACCACACACCTAACAA
>JANAVB010027732.1:0-167232 GCA_029216955.1 Iris pallida
TATATATATATATATATATATATTATATATATATATATATATATATATATATATATAGATATATGGTATTCCTTTCATCCATATTCTAATATGAATTTTTCGGATAAATAAATATATACATATCTCTAGAATTTGAATCTCGTTTTTTTCGAACTTTCAAAATATTACTTTTATTTTATTTTATTCTTAGAAAATTTAAACAATAGAATTTTTATAAGAATTACATTTATTTTTGAAAATAAAAAGAGTTTTGTTAAATTATTTTAAAGTAGATTTGGATTTATATAAATATATCGTAATCTTTTGATAATTATTAGTTTAAACAATTTTTGATAATATTAACTATTCATTTAAATTTATGATTGTAATCAAATATTTATTTGACTAGATTGATTTAGTTTTTGGATATTAATTTATTTAAATTCTATATGAAAATTTGATTAAATTACTTTTGATATTAATATTATTTTGAATTAGTTGTAGGATTATTAAATATTAGTCAATATATTATTGTGATCAAATACTTTATTTGGATTAGACTGATTAGATTAGGCTTTAAATATTTTATTTGATTTTAAATTCATTAGATTTGAACTTGCATGATTTAAATTATTTGATAACATAGAATATTACTCTAAATTATTATTGTAATCATTTATAGGATATGATTAGATTGATTTTATTTTATTTTAAATTTATATTTGATTTAAATTAAAGGGTAGATTTATCCATTAGAAATCATAATCCTATTGGAACCATATCTATAATTATTTAAATGATTTCTTATTTGAACTAATCATAATCCTATCCAAATTAGGTAATCGTAATTATATCCATATTGATTGAATTCTAATCATATCCTAATTAACTATTTGCTACCCATTATATCAACCTATTGATCCTACGAAATAAAATCACCTCTCAAATTTTTCTTCTCCAAATATCCTATCCTTTCCATCCAAAACCGCCCAAAAATTTGTCATAAAATTCAGCCTCGTCTTTCAGAAGTTGTAACAACTTCGCGAAGCTGTTGCGACCAATTCTCGACTTAGTTTTACCTCCAAATTTTTTGTTTGAATTATATTGAGGTTAGCTTCGATAATCTTTAATTTACTTTAGAAAATTTGTACTATATTTTTTTATAAAATTATTTTAGTGTCAGTTGTCCGAAAATCGATACGTCGTACTATTTTCAAGATTCCGGGAGATCTCGAATTCGGTTTCGAGATTCATTTGTTATTTTGGAAAGCCGACACGAAGATATATAGCACACAAATTTTCTAAAATTAATTTAAAATTTAAAAATAAATTAATTTTGTTTTGGTCCCATATAAATATTTAGTTACTACCTAGTAATGGTATATATAGGTTATATATATATATATAATATTGGGAGTTGGACCCGACATTTATTTTCAAAGTGGGTTTAGAAAACCTAAATAAATTATTAAGATTATTTTTACCTATTTTAAAATATGATTTCTAACTAAAAATTATATTTTAATAAATTAGGAGTTTTAGCCCTAAAATATTTTTTCTATATTTTTAAATATTTATCAAAAATATTTTTAACTAAGAAAATATAGTTTTTTTATATCAAAAATCATATTTTTACGAACATAGAGTTCTAGCCTAAAAATGATTTTACATTTTCAAGTATTTATAAAAAAAACATATTTTGAGTAATAAAAATCTAGTTTTCAAATATTATAAAAATTTCTAAAAAATAGTATATATATTTATTTACACAAAACCCTTAGTTGTCAATCTTGATCACGACTAATCGTGTGTTCCTATTACCTCACAAATTTTGACCCTTTCGTATCGACCATGGCTGTTGGACAAATCGGGACTTGTCAGATCATCGCACACCACCAGGCAAGATACCTTATCATCTGTTGTTTATTTACTTTAGCTCACCATATTGCATGTATTTATTTATTATTATTTATTTATTCATAATATAAAATCATGCTTCTTAGTCGTATTGATTGCAAGTAAATGTTTAGACGTAATTTTATTTCTTTTGTTTACTATATGCACATTTGACCTAGAATTAAGAGACTACCATTGTTTGTGCCGTATTCATTGGCCTCGACATATGTACGCCATGAGTCACGAGTCGCATGTAGAATTTTTGGACTTACGTATGGACTTATCACCGGTACGTATAGGATGAGCGTTAGGTTATAACTAATAATAGGATTGCATGCTAGAAGACTAGTAGTTATTAGAGTTAGGACATTGGGTGGGAAGAATACAATTAGAAGTTGACCACCTTCCTATCTATCGTAGACTTGCTCGCTACTGAGGTAGGGTAGGTAGACTATATTATAGACTCACTCAATACTGAGGAATGGTATATAATATTTTGACTCATTTCTTAGGTACTATTTACTTTGACTTGACTTGGAGGTTATGCGACCATGTACTATTCTCGATTGCATTACACCTAGAGTGATTAGGTGACCTTATCTGTTTAGGTATATGTACTTTTATTTATGGTTTGTACTTATACCTGATCATGAATTGGAACAGTATTTTGTCGCAAACTAGTGTGACACACCTTGTCCTTATTTGGTTGTAGGTGTTGTTCCCTGCTTCGATGATAAAATACTGAACCATGTTATGATCCGGATACTACATCGGATTTATCACATGGAAAGATACTTCATCGTAGATTAGGGTGCCATTTCCTGTCTTTGTTTGGTTGGGGGATGGTACACTAATTCAAGGGTGGAGTATTAGACCATGTTATGATCCAAATTATTGAGCAGTTTATATTCAATATTATGACATATTTTTTGTATCTTGTTACGTCCCTCTGAGGACCTGGTGCTCTCTCCAGGTGTAGGTGCTCATGACTTTCGCATGAGTATCAGCCACGATTGTGACCTTCTATTTTCAATCGAAGATGTCTTGCCCTTGTGATTATCTCTGCTGCGATTGACAAATACTTTGATTTGTTATTTATTTATTTACACTTCAATGCTTGGTAGTGGATTTATCTCCACTCAGCAATTTGTACAATGACTTTTTCATAAATGATTTAGTTCTTTATTTCCTTATTTTATGGATGAGTTTTAGTTTGCTATGGCTATCTATATACTACATTTACAGCTTACGTATATTTATTATACAGCTGGCGTGTACTTTCCTAGTCCTATATATTTTATGACTTGGGCGTTACATGTTTTTGTGGTGGCCCATGCCGGTCTACGAATAAATTGTTTGGTTATATCACTGTACCAAGCAAGCCTGCATATAGGATTAGAGTCTAGAATCTCATCTACATGCTTAAACTCCTTCCTTGATTCCATCTTCGAACTCTCGTTTGACTGCTTGATTTGCATCTTGCTTTATTCTTTTCTACCGCGAATCTTATTTCTCATGCTTAATTGAGGTTAGAAAAATGACTACACTAGTATATGCCCCATGGGTCAATTACATGGCTAAGAAGGATTACCTTGGCAATTAAGAATGCATTAGAGGTTATATTTAAGTTATGAATGCATTAAATATTTTGAGGATCGATGAACCCTATTTTTCTTAAAGGTATGATCTTGTGTAAAGGATTAGTAAATTCTAAGTTAGGTATTAGTGATATTATAAAACTTCGAACTATAGTTAGATATTTTATTTTTCATATTGATGATGAGACAGCTAGATAATGCATATATAAGATGGTGAAAAAAAGGGTTTTGACTTTAAAGATTTATAAAAAATATTTACGACTTATTGGGGTTAATAAAGAAAATTATTTTTGAGGATAAGAATATTTTTAAGAAGGAATTTAAATTTCAAGTGTTGTCATATAGGATTTAAATTTCTACAGCTGAAGAATTTTGATTTGAAATTTTGATTTTAGGAAGAAGAAAAAAATTATTTCGGGGAAAGAAAATCGAATGGCAAATTTTTGGTGGAATAAAAAAAGGTTAGTAATATGATAAGGTTTATCTCGAGGTTTGCTTAGAGATTGAAAATTTTAAGTTATATCCCTGACGGTCTATAACGATTAAGTAATGTGGTGGATTATTTTGAGACTTAAATTATACATATTGAGGAACTTTTTGAGGAAACTCAAATTAAAAGATTTGAACTTTGCCTTGATAGAAAACCAAGAAGAACTTGACATCACCCTAATGAGATTAGGAGTGTCCCACCTTAGTTGTCATATCACCTATGACCATGATAGTTGTATACGTGCAAGTGTAGTTAGCCATCAACCAAGCCATATAAATACATTCTCATTTTGAGCAACACATCCTTTTGTTGGGAACGAAGCGCGAAAAACGTTCCTCCAAGCCAGAGAGTTCTACGAGAGAACCGAACAAAAGCACACAAACCAAAAATGCCAAACACAAATCGCAGACACAGATATTTTTGACGTAGAAAACCCAAATAGGAAAAATCACGGGACGATCGGAGTCCAACCCTTATGAACTCCACTAATGGAATAAAGACAATACACCATCTACAAGCTTCCCCTGATCCAAACAGATCACCACAACTCACTTGAAAGAAGAAAATTTGATTGTAGACTCCGAAGAACAAAGAGATGTCAAAAAATTATTCGAAGCGATCTCTCCTTCACAATAGTCTTCAATCCTTTCTCTCTCTCAAAAGTTGTAAAGCACTATTGTTCACTTTTTGTGATAAATTTTATGGTGAGGAACACCTAGTATATATAGCCTCAAACCCACAACTAATTGAGGTATTCTACTATAAGTAGGAATACTCAATCTAAACTATTTATGTTATATATATATGAATACCCAATCCAACTCCATTGGAATATTCCTATTATATATAGAAATACCCAATCCGACTCCGGGTTATTTTCCACATAGGTTGGGAACCCCACCCACTCCAACAAATCTCCCCCTTCACAACTATGTGGAGGGGGTCGTCATCCCGACGATCCTCCTACAGTACTCAAACTTTCCCCTTTGATAGAACCTTCATGAGCATGTCTGCTCTATTGTCATCAGTATGGACCTTCTCAAGCGTCGCATCCTTCTTCTTAACTATATCCCGTATCTAATGACACTGAGTTTTAATGTGCTTGGACCGACTATGAAATGTCTGGTTCTTCATAAGGTGAATGACACTCTGTCTATCACAAAGCAAAGTATACTGCTCTTACTTTAGCCCCACTTCCTGCAGCAACTTCTTCATCCACAGGAACTCCTTGTAAGCCTCTGTCGTCGTAATATATTCTGCCTCTGTCATCGATAAGGCAACATATTTCTACAACCGCGGCTGCCACGCTACCGCTCTACCAAGAAACATCATCACATAGCCCGAAGTCGAAAGCCTTGTGTCTACATCTCTAGCCATATCAGCGTCAGTATACCCGACCAGCTTTGGCTCCTCATCACCAAAGAAAAGTCTCCAATTGGCAGTACTTTGAAGGTACTGTAGACTCCGCTTGACCGTACTCCAATTTAACCTTCCAGGATTGGAAAGATACCTACTAACTGTGCCAACTGCGTGAGCGATATCTGGCCTCATACACACCATAGCATACTTGAGGCTTTCCACACCTGAAGCATATGGAACCCGCTCCATATCTTCATTCTCATCCTCGGTAGATGAACACTGCTCCTCAGTGAACTTAAAGTGAGCTGTAGGGGTTACTCACTTTCGTCGACCCATCCAACCCAAAACGCTGAAGTACCAAATGAATGTACTTCTTTTAGGATAAGTGTAGCAACTTGGACTCTTTCTCTCGGTAGATCTCCATCCCAAGAATAGTCTTCGTTATGCCCAAATTCTTTATAGAGAAGGCCGTGCCCAGTTAGTGCTTCAACTCCGCTATCCTAGTGGCATTCTGACCACTAGTAGCATATCATCAACATAGAGCAGTAAAATGATGAAATTATCCTTGGCAAAGTACCTCAAAAATATACAGTGGTCCGACATTATCTGTGCATAACCATGCTCCCCATAAATGACTCAAACTTCCTGTACCACTGCCTTGGAGCCTGCTTCAGACCGTACAAGTTATTCCTTAACCGGCAGACCAAGTGTGACTTGCCTTTCTCACAGAATCCCTCTGGCTACTTCATGTATAACTCCTCCTCAAGATCATCATGGAGGAATGCCATCTTCACGTCCATCTACTCGACCTCCAAGTCAAAACTGGCTGCCAATGCTAGCACCACCCGAATAAATGACTGTTTGATGACTGGCGAAAAGATCTCATCATAATCTATGCCTTTTCGTTGACCATAGCCTTTAAATACCAGCCTCACTTTGTATCAAGTGCGAGTAGCATCATCTGTCTGCTTCACTCTGAACATCCATCAATTTTAAAAGCCTTCTTGCCCTTTGGCAACCGTACTAGATCATAAGTGGAGTTGGCCTATAAGGAACTCATCTCCTCTTGCGTAGCCTATATCCACACCTGCCTATGTTAGTCGTTTATAGCCTCTGTGAAACATTCGGGCTCTCCTCCGTCAGTCAGTAGTACATACTCATCTAGTGAGTATCTCATAGATGGTCGATGCTCTCTGTCGCTCCTTCTCAATGGAACCACTCGTGCTGGTTGTATATCAACAACCTCCTCCCCTTCAGGAACTACCTTCCCGGCATGCTCATCCTCCTGAGGGTTACCTTGATCACCATAAGCAGGCTGATGATCAAAGTTAGGAGAAACACCATGTACTGCTCGAAGCGAAATGACTCTAACTCAGGCAAGAGCTTTTTTCCATGGGATCGTAGAGTCTATAGCCAAACTCATCCCGACCGTAGCCGACAAAGACGCACCGCCTCGTCTTCTGCTCAAGTTTGGATCTCTCGTCCTTCGGTACATGCACGAAGGCCTTACAACCAAACACTCGCAGGTGATTGTATGACGACTCTTTTTCGTACCATACTTTATCAGAAACATCACCCTGGAAAGGAGCACTAGAAGATAAATTAATAGTATAAGGAGCAGTGTAAAAAGCCTCACCCCAGTAACTGCCCGGTAAGTTTGCCTCTGATAGCAAACACCGTACCCTCTCCATCATTATCCTGTTCATTCGCTCCGCTACACCATTGAGCTGAGGTGTCTTGGGCGGAGTCTTCAGGTGTCATATTTCTTGCTCTCTGTAATAAGCATCAAAGGGACCAATGTACTCACCGCCATTGTCTGACCGAACACATAGCAATTTCTTGCTCGTCTCCCTTTCAACAGAGGCCTGAAACTCTTTGAAAGTAGGTAGCACTTGATCCTTGGTCTTTAAAGCATTGACCCAATTGCAAACATTCCTGGAACAATCATCAATAAACGTCATAAAATAAGAAGCACTACTAATAGATTTTACCTTCATAGGACTGCAGACATCCGAGTGAATCAACTCGAGCAATGCCAGCTTCCTCGAACTTGGGTGACTTTGGAAAGACACCCTATTTTGCTTTTCCGCTAAACAGTGCGTGCACTTCTCCAATTTTGTAGACTTTAGCCCTACAATCACCTTCATGTTCACCAAGTAGATCATCCTCTTCTCGCTGATATGGCTGAGCTGCCTGTGCCACGACTCGGTAGATGCTTCACTGACTACGTTTACCTCATGTGTCCCCTGTGTGCTCCCCTCCATATAGTAGAGACTGGAGTGATTACCTCTACTGGAAATCACCATCGAACCTCTGGAAAGCTTCCACTGACCGTTTTCGAAGAGATTAAAGAAACCCTCGTCATCCAATCTTCCAACTGACACCAGGTTGAAACGGATATCAGAGACATAACGGACATCTTTGAGAACAAGAACTGCACCCGTCTTCGTCCTCTCATGCACATCTCGAATGGCAACCGCCTTCGACACATCTACGTTGCCCATCTTCAACACTCCACAGTCGCATGTTGTGTAAGTGGCAAATAGTGCCTATTGTAAGATACGTATGCTGAAGTACCCGAATCCACCAGCCAAGAATTGTTATCGTAGGCGTGGTTCATGACAACCTCATCACCTACGATGATCACATTGCCTCCATGTACCGAGGTCGTCATTGTAGTGTTCTCACTTTGCTTCGCCTTGTCGCCCTTCTTCTCTCTCTTCCAAGCGAAACAGTTCCGCTTGATGTGGCCCTTCTTGCCACAATGGTAACACTCCGAGTCCTCGTACCGAACCTTGGACTTGCCTCTGCTTTTGTCTCTGCCACCACCTGGATCCCCGCTTTTGCCTATTCCGGGGCTATCTAAAACTAGCGCCTCTGAGTGGGATGTGGATGAAGTGCTCTGAGAGCAGAAGCGATCATAGATACTAGTACGGTCTCCCACGAGTTTGGCAATGTACATAGCAACCAAAGTCCCTGAACCTCATCGTCGAACTTAAATTCCATCGAGGATAGCTGGTCAACCATACCCTAGAACTCACTCAAGTGATCCGTAATTGACGTACCATCTTTGTACCATAGACCCATCATTATCCGGATCAGGAACAATTTATTTATCCTGGTCTTCTTTGCATACAAAGATTACAGCTTATCCCACAGTGTCCTCGTGTGCTCAATACTAACAACGTGATTATACACGTTCTCGTCAACGAACTGCCTTATGTGCCCATATACCTGTATATGCTCAAAATTCTAGTCCTCTTCGGATTTACCACTGGCCTCTCGGAAGCAAATACCGGCAGATGTAACTTTTTGACAAATAGAAAATCCTTCATCTTGCTCCTCCAGTAGTGATACTTGGTACCGTTCTGGTTTACCATGCGCACCGGCTTCATGTCCATCTCTGCTTCCTAGTTTGACTGTCAACTCCTGACACTTCTTTGAACCCAAAGCTCTGATACCACTCTGTTGGGAACGAAGCACGAAAAACGTTCCCTTAAACCAGAGAGTTCTTCGAGAGAATCAAGCAAAAGCACACAAACTAAAAATGCTAAACACAAATCACAGACACAGATATTTTTGACATGGAAAACCCTAATAGAAAAAACTACAGGACGATCGGAGTCCAACCCTGAAGAACCTCCACTAATGGAATAAAGAGAATACACCATCTACAAGCTCCTCTCGATCCAAATGGATCACCACAACTCACTTGAAAGAAGAAAAAAATTTGATTGTAGACTCCGAAGAACAAGAGATGTCCAAAAATTATTCGAAGTGATCTCTCCTTCACATTAGTCTTCAATCCTTTCTCTCTCTCAAACGTTGTAAGGCACTATTGCTCACTTATTTTATGGTGAGGAAACACCTAGTATATATAGCCTCAAACCCACAACTAAATTGAGGTATTCTACTATAAGTAGGAATACTCAATCTAAACCATTGATGTTATATATAGGAATACCCAATCCAACTCCATTGGAATATTCCTATTATATATAAGAATACCCAATCCGACTCCGTGTTATTTTTCACATAGGTTGAAAACCCCACCCACTTCAACACCTTTCCCTCAACCCTAGATCTATTATCATTACTTTCTAATCGTTTGAAACTTGATAATGATTAAAAATTGTTCCCTTGATCGTACCCCTGACCTAGGAGACTCTCTTCTCCCAAGGAACCATGTATCACGAGTCTCTAGTATTTCTTCTTTTGAATTTTGAACCCTAAATACCCTTTACTTCTTGTATAGCTAGTAACCCTCCTTCATTTCCTAAACCCTACCACGACCTTTGAACCCAACCATATGTATTTCTTTCCCTCCCAACTGAATTGTCTCTCTCATTGAGGATTACTCGTTTAAACTTCTCCAAGATTCGTACAACCTTGCCCTTAATATTTTTTCTTATGCGAAGATGGAAATCAAATCATGACACCCTTCAGTTAGGATGGGACTAGACTAGAAACCCCATAGAGGAGATTAATGGTATATTAAATAGGATGATCATGCGCGCGGTTACGAAGTATATATAAGATTGTGTTGCATGTAAAATTTGGGGTAAACATTAATCGATGAAATTGAGAAAAACTTTCATGTGATGATAAAATATGGTGTTTTCATGATATTAGTTTTCATGACTAATCAATTATTAAAGATGGAAAAAAATAGATTCTTGATACTTTAAGAATTAAATTTCTATGATGACTATGGATATGAAATCATGTTACGATGAATTTGATTTTTGCTTCGACTAAATTGATGACAATTTTTTTGAAGATTTATTGAATTTCAATTGTTGAGGACATTATGAAAGGAGAAATTTGATTTAAGAAAAAAAGTTTTTCAAGGAGTTTAAATTTTTATTGTGGAGTTAAAATTTTTGAGGAATTTTTTTAAATTGAAATTAAGAGAAAATAAAATGTGTTCGAAGAATTTAAACTTTGTGGAATATGAAATTTAAGGAGAGTCAGTAAATTAGGTAATGAATTGATTATTGATAAGGCAAAATTGACGATTTTGTTAAATCATAAATTCCAAAGATTATGACGATATCGAACGTAAATTTGAATTTTCAAATATTGAGTTATTGGTCATATTTTGATATTGAGGAAGTTTTTTACCTATTTTTGAGGTTACACATCTATAGATTGATGACAATGTGATCGAAACTTAGACGCCGATGGGATGCCATGCATGTAATCATTCTCTAAGCTATCAGTTGATTTTTTTTAGTTATCTAAAATTGCATGTTTTTTTATTGAATTTCGTTTCCCTCTCCTCGCCCAATGTATCGATCGTGTTTTCCTATAAAAAAAAACTATCCTATCTTCTCAAGCCTACCTACCACAGTTATTGCTTAATTTTGAGAACGAAATTCTTGTAAGTTTGGTAGGATATAAACCCCCAAATATTTGGAGTATTTTTTAATTTTATTTTATTTTAATTAGTTAATTAGAATGACTATAGTTTATACTAGTATATATACAATATATATATATATATATGGTATTCCTTTCATCCAAAATAAAAACTGAATTTTTTAGATAAATAAATATATAGATAACTCCAAAATTTTGAATCTTATTTTTTTCGAACTTTCAAAATATTACTTTAGTTTTATTTTTTTTCTTAGAAAATAATTTTTTTAGAATTTTTATAAGAATTATATTTATTTTTGAACAATAAAAAGTTTTTTGTTAAATTATTTAAAGTAGATTTTGGAGTTATATAGATATATCGTAATCTTTTTGATAATATAGTTTAAACAATTTTTGATAATATTAACTATTCATTTAAAGTTATGACTGTAATCAAAATTTGATTAGATTGATTTAGTTTTCAAAATTTTATTTGATTTAAATTTTATATTAAAATTTGATTAAATTACTTTTGATACTAATATTATTTTGAGTTAGTTGTAGGATTATTAAATATTATTCTATATATTATTGTGATCAAATATTTTATTTGGATTATTTTGATTAGATTAGGCTTTAAATATTTTATTTGATTTTAAATTAAGTAGATTTGAACTTGCATGATTTAAATTATTTGATAACATAGAATATTACTTTAAATTATTATTGTAATCATTTACAGGATATGATTAGATTGACTTTATTTTATTTTAAATTTATATTTGATTTAAATTATGGGGTAGATTTATTCATCATAAAATCTAATCCAATTGGAACCATATCTGTAATTAGTCAAATGATTTCTTATTTGAACTAATCATAATTCTATCCAAATTAGGTAATCTTAATCATATCCATATTGATTGAATTTTAATCATATCCTAATTAACTCTTTGTCAATTATATATACCTTTGAACCTATGAAATAAAATTACCTCTCATATTTTTCTTCTCCAAACCTCCTCACTTTTTTGTCCAAAACAGCCCAAAAATTTGTCATAAAATTCAGCCTCGTTTTTCAGAAGTTGTAGCAACTTCGCGAATCCGTTGCGACCAACTTCAGACTTCGTTTTACCTCTAATTTTTTTTCTTTGAACTGAATTGAGGTTAATTTCGATAATCTGTAATTTATTTTAGCAAATTTATAATATATTTTTTATAAAAAAAAATTTAGTACCAGTTGTCCGAAAATCGATACGCCGTACTATTTTCATGATTCTAGGAGATCTCAAACTCGGTTTTGCAATTCATTTGTTATTTTGGAAAGCTGACACGAAGATCTATAGCAAACAAAAATTTTGAGAATTAATTTTTAAATTTATTTTGTGCCTATATAAATATTTAGTTACTACCTAGTAATGGTATATATATATATATATATATATATATATATATATATATATATATATATATATATATATATATATATATATATATATATATATTCGGACTTGGATCCTACATCTATTTTTAATCTAGGTTTAGAAATCTTAAATAAATTATTAAGATTATTTTTACCTATTTTAAAATATAATTTTTAACCTAGAATTATATTTTGATAAATTAGGAGTTTTAGCCCTAAAATAATTTTTCTATATTTTCAAATATTTATCAAAAATATTTTTAACTAAGGAAATATATTTTTCTATCAAAAAACATTTTTTACGAACTTAGAGTTCTAGCCTAAAAATGATTTTAGATTTTCAAGTATTTATAAAAAAACATATTTTGAGTAATAAAAAAATCTAGTTTTCAAATATTATACATATTTTCTAAATTTTAGTTAATGTATTTATTTATACAAAACCCTTAGTTTGCCAATCCTGATCATGACTAATCGTGCGTTCCTATTACCTTGTTAATTCGGACCCTTTCGCATCGACCACAACTGTTGGACAAAATGGAACTTGTCAGATCATCGCACACCACCAGACAAGATACCTTGCCATCTGTTATTTATTTACTTTAACTCACCATATTGCATGCATTTATTTATTATTATTTATTTATTTATAATATAAAATCATGCTTCTTAGTCGTATTTGATTGCAAGTAACTATTTAGTCGTAATTTTATTTCTTTTGTTTGCTATATGCATATTTGACCTAGAATTAAGAGACTACCTTTGTTTGTGCTGCATTCATTGGCCTCAACACATGTATGCCATGAGTTACGAATCGCATATAGAATTTTTGGCTAATAGGATTGCATGCTAGAAGACTAGTAGTTATTAGAGTTACGGCATTGGGTGGGAAGAATACAATTGGACGTTGACCACCTCCCTATCTATCATAGACTCGCTCGCTACTGAGAAACGGTAGGTAGACTATATGATATAGACTCGCTCGATACTAAGGAATGGTATATAGCATTTAGACTCACTACCGAGGTACTATTTACTTTGACTTGACTTGGAGGCGAACATGCACTATTATCGATTGCATTACACCTAAAGTGGTTAGGTGACCTTATCCGTTTAGGTATATGTACTTTTCAATATGGTTTGTACTTATACCTGATCATGGCTTGGAATAGTAGTTTATCGCAAATTAGTGTGACACACTTTGTCCTTGTTTGGTTGTAGGTGTGGTTCACTGCTTCGATGACAAAATACTGAACCATATTATGATCCGGATACTACATCGAATTTATGGCATAGAAAGATATTTTATTGTGGATTAGGGTGCCATCTCCTACCTTTGTTTGGTTGGAGGGATGGTACACTAATTCAAGGGTGGAGTATTGGACCATATTATGATTTGAATTGTTATTGAGTAGTTTATATTCATTTATATGACATATTTTCTATATCTTGTTACATCCCTCTGAGGTCCTGGTGATCTCTCCAAGTGTATATTTTTTTGACTTTCTGAAGGAGTTCCAGCCAAGATCGTGATCTTCTCCTTCCTATCGACGATGACATGCTCTTGGATTATGATTACTGCTTGTATTCTTTATTTTTCTATTTTCTTCTTTCTAGTTTAAAGTTGGTAGTGGATTTGTCTCCATCCAGCAACTTGTATAATAATATTTCATATTTAATTATAAAATATCTTTATTCTTTTATTTTATAGATAAGATTAGTTAGTCGTGATTATACTGCATTTACAGGTTACGTATATTTATTATACAGCTGGCATGTTGCGTACCTAGTCCTACGTATTTTTGGACCGGGGTGTTACAGCCTGCAGCCGCCTGCCACTGCCGGAGCGCCGCCGCAATCGTCAGGGATGACCCAAAATAGAGGAGTCTTTGATCTGACCTGCAGTCAGGTACTCGACTTTTCCATCCAATTTCTTCTTCTATACTTGATCGTTTCCAATTCCGTAAATTACTTTAGGAAGCCAACATAACCAAATTTCGATCCCAGTAATTGTATTTTGGTTTAGATGAACCACATGTCTAGAAAATCGAAGCAAAGTCTATGAGAAATTTGTCTCATAAATAGTGTACAACCAGCCCAACAACCCTTGTTCGAAGATCGATTCCGATCGATCCAATATAAATTTTTGAAAACTAATTGAAGACAGTCCTAGACAACCTATGTCACACCCCGATCCCAGGAGATCGAAAACTAGCCACTGGATGTGATGTCGTACAAGTCTTGATTGCACTTGTACAAGGAAAAACCATTATAGTTTCCGATATTGTTTTAGAAAATAATGACATCATAGCAAACCAAGCAGATAAATTGAAGTTGTAGGAACGAAATGTAAAGTGCTATACTCTAGAGGGGGGTGAATAGAGTAGGCAGTAGAAAATTAGCTATTTAGAAATCGTTAGCAATAAGATCACATAATATATATATATCACAGATATGTAAATAAAAAGTAGAGAGCAGAGAGCAAACACAAACACAAGGAAGTATACTGGTTTCCCTCTTGTGAGGACTAGTCCAGTCGGAAGAACTCTAGCTCCAATTAAAATCCACTATAGAAAAACGTCGCAAGTTTTCATGCGAAGTTCTTGCAACTTCTACAACGCGAGCTTTGATCCAAAGTACTCGACCAACTTCAATTGTGAAGTATCTTTCTTCAATCAAGCCTCTAATTAAAATTACTCTAAAATTTCTAGACCGTACCGCACTAGCAAATCGACTAGAGGATTGTAACTGGCTTGGGATTTGAAAATGAAAGGCTTAGAACACTTTGGAAGAACGTATTAAGCTTAAAAAGAAGAGAAGAGAGACGTGTGTTGAAATGATGAAAATTCTTCTCTATTTATAGATTTTCCAAAGACAGAATTCGGGCAGAATTCTTTGAGAGAATCTCGACAAATAGCCGTTGCATCCGTAACTGTGGGAAGACCAAGTTCAAAATCCAACGGGCCACCAACCGAACTCGGGACGAATTTGGGCCGAACTCGGGCCGAATTCTCTTCGTGTTCTGTTAGGGTTTTTGAAAATTGGTTTCTGGCTTTTGGAAAAGTTAAGAAGTCAGGAGCTTTTGTAATAGGTTATTTTCAAAACAAGGATATTTTGAAAATATTTTGGGGTAGCCTATTTGCCAGTACGACTCGGTGGACATCGTATTCCTGGACTCAATAAATTGTGAAAATTATATTGATAAAGAAAATACAGACTCAGTGGCAAACTGGCTTCAAGTATTGAACGGTAGCAGTAGCAGTTGTCCAAGTTGCCCTTATATCAAGACTGGGTTAGATCAATTATTAAAATTAAGTTTGACCATGACCAATGGGCCAACAATCTCCTCCATTTTGATAATTGACAAACTTTGACCAATATAACATCTCGATCTTGATTTGAAAAGAACCAAAAATTTGTAAGGTATTGTACTGTATTCGTATGGTACTGTTTCCTTAAAAAAAATTCTTGTATCCTGCAAAAGATGTTAGATCCATTTTCTCTCCCGTTGTCACTTAACAAAATAATTGCAAAAAGAGAAGCTCTCCCGCAATTTATGCTTAAGAAATGAACGTTGAAGAAATACAGAAGATATATAAAAGAATAACATATATTTCACAGGCTGTTCAATGAATGAAGCATAAACTAAGATAATGCTACTAATAGTAAATGCATGAAGTGCATACTAGGAATAGAAGAGAGAACAATACACACTTAAATAGTAAATGCATACTAATAAGAGTTTGAAAAGATATCAACTCAGCAGACAGTCACAGTAGTGCTAAAAAAATAATAAAGTACTATCTTGGAATGTCAGAGCATTTCCAAGCATACATAGACAAAAAGTAGAGTCTAATCGGATACCATCTAGACAAAATACAAAAGCGTCTAGATCAAAACCTCAACAGTTAAATAGAGTCATCGCGATCAGCATCGCCACCATGTCCAGAAGGACCAGCTCCAGAAGTACCAGCTCCATGAAAAGGGTATGGAGTAGCACCAGAACCACGGTACCAGTCATAAGCTTTACCGGGCTCAAAGAAGTGATGAACTGCCTCATCGTCATAGCGGTAGCCAGAGACAGTGGGATCTCGTGGAAGTGAACTGGCATGCAACCAAGTCTGGGCAAAACGTAGATTCGTAAAGAAGTTTGCCAGGGCCTAAAATCGACTAGCATCTCGGAACTCGCGTTCCTTCAATGTGTCGGTAATAAATGCTCGCAAAGAGTTGTGCTCATCCAGCTAAGCACACCGTATATCAAATAGGTGCTGGTAGAGACCCTCAATAGACATAGGGTAATCCTGAGGAGGTGGAGGTAGAGGTGGAGGTAGAGTTGGAGGAGCAGGAGGAGGAACCGTTGTACTACGATGAGATAGCTGAAGATACTTAGGCTTAGTGTCACGAGCGCAAGTGGATAGATCAATGTCAAAGTACTGAAAGATGGTCGACAGAATCATCACGTAAGTAAGGTTCCTATGCCTTTCGCGACAACGACCCATCATCTGAATAATTATCTTGGGGACAGAAAATAGAATCCCCTTACGAATATGGTATAAAGCAGACATTTCAAGGGTGGTCACATCATCCTTGGAAGTGGATTTGGGTAAGATAGTGGAGTAGACAATGCGATGTAATTCATAGAAGAATAAGTTCAAATGTGCAGCTTTGAACTTTCCAGAACGAACTCGATCAGGAGAGCAGAGTTCATTCTTGAAGCTGTTTAAAGTTGTGTCTCCAGGAAATTCAAATTATGTGATATCGTCTAGCGGAGCACCTTCATTTGGAATATCAAGGATTTTTACTAAGTCGGCATCATTGAATTGAATATCAATTCTAGCAAGACGACTCTTAACAGTGAAAGTGTCAAGGGTGAAATTGCAATAAAATAATCGAATAGCATTAGTTGCAATAGAAAATGAGTGAGTGACAGGGTTGTACAATCCTAATGCTTCAAAATAAGTTTGATGGGACGAAAAGATAGTCCACTTGATCGGTGCGCCTGGGTATATGTTGCGAATAGAGAAATCTGCATACCATAAATGGGATTGGTCATGAGTTTCGACGCAAAACCCATTGAACGCCCCCATTGTCCGATTGGATGGACAAAAAGAATGATTCTTGGATAGGATCCAAAAATGAGGCTTCTTCACTAGCCGCAGTCTTCTTCCTCTAGAAGGGGTTGTGAATCCTAAGCAAGATTTCTAAGAAAAGTATAAAAATTTAGGAAATTAAAATAGAGAAAAGGAGGTAGTTATACCTTCTGAAATTTGAGTATATGGAAGAGAACGAGATTTCATGCACAAATCCAAATTTTGGATAGAAAACTCCAAAAGGTTTGAAAGAAATCAAATGATGAAAAGCTAGGGTTTGGAGCTCTCGGGCGAGGCTGCTGCTCTGTTTGGAGGAGAAGAAGTTGATGAATATGAAGGGCCACATTCATATCTGATTTAAAAATACCTGACACCAATAGAACTCGAGCCGAACTCGGGCCGAATTCGTTGTGAGTTTGCCTGGGGTTCTGTTGAAGTATTTTTGTGTAGAAGAATTCTTCGAAACAATTGGGACTTTTTCGAAGATTGGATGCAGTTACTAATTCATGATCTGGCATGTACAGAATGAAGTTTTCATTCTCGTATATTTATCAATCCTTTTTCAATTATTTAATTCAAGGTTTAGTTATTTTAAATTTTAATTAATATAATTAATATTATTTTATGAATTAAATTTTGTTATGCAACAACTATTTTAGATTAGTTGTAGGTGTACTGTCCCACCTAACGAAGATTCACCGGGAAATGCTTAAGTACCGTTTTGCTTTGACCTTGGTCGTGGTAACAGCCAGACCTTTTGTATGCTTGTCTCGAAAACAGTTTTTGTATATTGAAAAATAATTAATAAATCAAAATCAATTAATATTATTGACATCTAAAATTCCTAATTCTCGACGTAAATAATTGAAATGATCTTCTGCTAATGGTTTTGTAAAGATGTCAACCAATTAGTTCTCCGTGTCTACATATTCAAGGTTTGTATCTCCATTTGTTTGATGTTCTCTAAGAAAATGACGTCGAATCTCAATATGCTTAGTGCGAGAATGACATACAGGATTCTTAGTCAAATTAATAGTGCTATTGTTGTCATAGAAAATGGGTATGTGTGAACACTATAAACCAAAGTCTTCTAAGGTTTGCTTCATCCACAAAATTTGTACACAACGTCCTGCGGCGATATACTCAGCCTCAGTATTTGATAATGCGACAGAATTTTGCTTCTTGCTAAACCAAAAGACTAGAGCCTTACCTAGGAAATGACACGTGCCGTTAGTAATTTTTCTATCTACTTTGCATCCAGCAAAATCAGCATTCGAGTAACCGGTTAGGTCAAAGGACATAGTTTTTGGATACCATAAGTCGACAGAAAAAGTGTCTTTAAGGTATCGAAAGGTACGCTTAACTGCGCACAAGTGTGATTCCATAGGGATAGCATGAAAATGTGCACACAAGCAAACACTAAACATTATATCAGGGCGACTAGCAGTTAAATAAAGTAAACTACCAATCATACCTTGATACTTACGTATATCGATCGGTTTGCCTAGCTCATCAATATCAAGCTTGGTTGAAGTTGCCATCGGAGTGCCAAGAGGTTTGACGGTTTCTAGATCGAACTTCTTTAGTAAGTCTTTTGTATACTTGGCTTGATTAATGAACGTCCCATTATTGGTTTATTTGATTTACAGTCTAAGGAAGAATTTGAGTTCTCCCATCATGCTCATCTCAAACTCATTCTGTATACACTTTGAAAATTCTTGACAAAGAGACTCATCAGTAGATCCAAAGATAATATTGTCAACATAAATCTTAAACAAAAAAAAATTTCCTTTCAAAGATTTTATAAACAGTGTAGTGTCAACCTTCCCTTTTGTAAAACCGTTACCAAGTAGAAAAGAGCTTAAATGATCGTACCAAGCACGAGGTGCTTATTTCAGACCGTATAAGGCTTTCTTCAACTTGAAAACATAGTCAGGATTTTTAAAATCAGTAAATCCTGGAGGTTGAGCTACATAGACTTCTTCTTTTATAAAACCGTTAAAAAATGCACTTTTTACGTCCATTTGAAAATCCTGAAATTTTGAAAATATGCAAATGCACATAACATGTGAATGGATTTTAATCTCGCAACTGGGGCATATGTTTCATCGATACCTTCATCTTGGTTGTATCCTTGGTTACGAGTCGGGCCTTGTTACGAGTGACTAAACCATTCTCATTGAGTTTATTTCAGAATACCCAGCGGGTGCCAATGACTGGATGATCAATGGGCTTGGGAAAAAGTTCCCAAACTTGATTCCGTTCAAATTGGTTTATTCCTCTTGCATAGCATCTAACCAAAAATTATCGCTACATGCTTCTTCAATAGTTTTGGGTTCTAGCTATGAAATAAATGCAACACAGAAAACTATATCTCTGTTAGAGGAACGAGTACTTACACTCCTGGTAATCTCACCTATTACCAAGTCCTTGGGATGGTCAACCATACACTTCATTCTTTTTGGCAGACTCTTAAGGTAGCTGGTTCTGGCTTCTGGTTCTGTACGTGCTCTGCTTGATGGATCTGTAGTTACTGTGCTTGAAGGTTCTGTAGGTGCTATGCTCAGTATACTAATGTTGTCATCATCATCATCGATTGTTTGTTGATTTAGTTCATCAAAAGTAACGTCATTTTGTTGAAGACTTGGTACCCTTTGCTTTTGGCCGCATAACCTAAAAATATACCTTCATCGGCCTTTTCATCAAACTTTCCTAAATTATCTTTAGTATTAAGAATAAAGCATTTGCAACCAAATATTTTGAAGTAAGAAACTGAGGGTGTTCTATCAAACCATAACTCATAGGGAGTCTTCTTCGATTTAGGTCAAATTAGAACCCTATTGAAAACATAACAAGATGTATTGACAGCTTCAGCCCAAAAGTATTTAGGTAGACTAAATTGGTTTAACATAACTCTAGCCATTTTAGATAGAGTCATGTTCTTACGTTCCACAACTCTATTTTGTTATGGAGTCTTAGGACAGGAGAACTCATGCAGAAAATCGTGTGTGTCACAAAATTGCTCAAACTCTGCATTCTCAAATTCGTCGCCATGATCACTTCAAATACGACTGATCATGAATCCTTTTTTATTTTGAACTTTCTTGCAAAAGGAGACGAATTTAGACAATGCATCATTTTTGCGTGTAAGAAAATATATCTACGTGTATCTAGAGAAATCATCTACTATTACAAATGCATATAACTTACCACCTAGGCTAGCAATTCTAGTAGGTCCAAATAAATCCATATACAGTAATTGTAGAGGTCTAGTGGTACTTACAATGTTCTTGGACTTAAAAGTGGATCGGATAGCTTTGTTCTTTTTGCATTCACTACATACCGTATCCTTCTTGAAGGTGATGACCGGTAAGCCTCGTACCAATTTCTTCATGGATAGTCTTAAAATTGTGTCCATATTTGCATGACTGAGTCTCATATGCCATAGTTGACTCTCATCATTCTTGGCGATTAAGCATCTACCTGCTTTATTAGCATCTTCCAACAGATAGAAAAATATATATTGTCTTCCCTAATACCTTCAAAGATAGTACTACCAGTTGAGCTATCAACTATAGTACATTTGTCTTCGACAAAGTTAATACCATAACCATGATCAGCTAAATGTATTATATTGAGTAGGTTATGTTTTAACTCGGTTACTAGACAGACATCTTTAATTACAGGATAGGGAGCCTTACCAATATTGTCGATACCTACTATATAGCCTTTAAGATTATTACCAAAGGAGACATATCATTCTTTCTTCTTCAACAATGTTGCGAATAATGAAGCATCACCGGTCATGTGTCGTGAGCAACCGCTGTCGATGATCCATTTGCTTCTAGCATGCGTAGGGTGTTCCACCTACAAGAGAATTTGCACATGAAACTTTTGGTACCCATTTCTTGTAGGGTCCTGAAATGTTAGTCTTTGGTATCCATGCACATAACTTGAAATCAACTAGTTTTCTTACTCTACGGGCAAGAGAGATATGACCAATGGTGCCATAATAATGACATCTAGCATGTTGAGTGTTAGATGCAGTGTGTTGTGCATGATTGGTAGGTCTTGGTTTTCTAGTTGGATATTTGTAATAAAATGCATGCCTATTAGTCTTCTTGGGCAAAGATTTGGTTGGGTTTGGTCTGACAGTGTTGGGTTTGACAGTGCTCCGGTGTTTCGATAAGTGACACATGTTAGGGTATGAAGCAGCAACCTCAGGCTATTTTCCTAACCTAATTTTCAATGTTTTAGAAGTGTCATATAGTGTATTATAGTCAGCAGTGAGTGCATCATTTCTGACTAGTGTTTGCTGAAGACTCTTCTTCTCTTTGAGTAGGTCTTCCTCTAGTTTGGTAATGGTCTTGTCTTTCTCTTCAGATAACCTTGTGGTCTCGTGTAATTGCAACTTAACAGAAGAAAGCTCATCTACCTTACTATAATTATCATTACTTCTAACCTCAGCTAGTAGGTCGGTAAATCTTTCTATTTCACCTTGTACTCTTTGAGTAGCTTCTTAGAGTTTTAGTACTTGCTACGCAGTTTTCTGTAGTCACCTAAGAGGTCACTAAAGGCTTCACCTAACTGTTTAAAGGCAAAATCATCATATATATCAAACAGGGGGTTAGTGTTTACCTGATCATATGCCATTAAGCATACATTTACAGCATCATCTGATTGTTCATCTTCTGAGTCGCTTGCTTCACTTTCATGCCATATGCTTGTGTTGGCATATCTTCTAGATGTTGATTTCTTCAAGTAACCCTTTTTATACTTATTACTTTTACTGGTTGATGATGATGTTGTCGGACAATCCTTCTTAATGTGTCCTTTCTTCTTGCAACCGTAATAGATTGGATCTTCTTCATTGTTGCTATTGTTGCTATTGTGCTCTTTTGTTCTTCTATTGAATCTCATGAACTTCCTCACTAGGAGAGCTTAATCTTCAGAGTCAGAGTCACCGTCGTCAGAATCATCTTCGACAGATCTTCTGTGTTAAACTTTGAGGGCGATCGACTTCTCCTTTGGTGTAACTTCTTCAAAGTCTTGAAGTTCCAGCTCGTGAGTGAGTAGCTTACCCATGAGTGTTTCAAGAGAGATAGTAGTGAGGTTGTTTCCTTCAATAATTGTAGTAGCCTTTGGAATCCAGTTCTTCATGAGAGCCCGTAGAAGTTTGCGAGTCTTCTCATGGTTATTGTATTCCTTGCCTAGAGAAGACAAAGGATTTACAATATCCAAAAATCTTGTAAACATGTGAGTGACGGATTCGTTTGGCTTCATCTTGAATGTCTCATACTCTTGAGTAAGTCGACTGATCATTGACTCCTTGACTTGTGTCGTGCCTTCGTGAGTAACTTCGAAAAGTTTTCACACTTCATTGGATGTTGTGCATGTAGACACCCTGTTAAATTCAGTCATGTCTAAGGCACAAAATAAAGCGTTAATAGCACGTGCGTCCAGACTAGCCTTTTTCTTTTCAGCTTCTGTATACTTGTCATAGGGTTTCTCAACCAACTCTCCATTAACAAGAATATGATGAGGCTTTTTATAGCCATCAATCACAATAGACCATAAGTCAAAATCTAGAGATTTTAAGAAGAAACTCATGCGTGTTTTCCAGTATGTGTAATTTGTACCATCAAATAGTGGAGGGGGGTCTGTTTGTAGCCTGGCCTTCACTTGTGAATTCACAGTTTCCATGTGTGATATAGTGATCTATGTAACAACAGTATAGATAAGAATATAATAACAGTGTTATCTCGCTTTACATGTATAACCCGTTTGATACCAATTGTAGGAACGAAATATAAAGCGCTATACTCTGGAGGGGGTGAATAGAGTAAGCAGCGAAAAATTAGCTATTTAGAAATCGTTAGCAACAAGATCACAGAATATATATCACAGATATGTAAATAAAAAGTAGAGAGCAGAGAGAAAATGCAAACACAAGGATGTATACTGGTTTCTCTCTTGTAAGGACTAGTCCCGTCGGAAGAACTCTAGCTTCCACTTGAAATCCACTATGGAAAAATGCCGCAAGTTTTCATGCGAAGTTCTTGCAACTTCTACAACGCGAGCTTTGATCCGAAGTACTCGGCCAACATCAATTGTAAAGTGTCTTTCTTCAATCAAACCTCTGATTACAATCACTCTGAAACTTGTAGACCATACCGCACTGGCAAATCGACTAGAGGATTGTAACTGGCTTGGGATTTAAAAATAAAAGGCTTAGAACACTTTGGAAGAACGTATTAAGCTTAGAAAGAAGAGATGAGAGAGGTATGTTGAAATAATAGAAATTCTTCTCTATTTATAGGTTTTCCAAAGACAGAATTCGGGCAGAATTCGGACAAAATTCTTTGAGAGAATCTCGGTAAATAGTCGTTGCATCCGTAACTGCGAGAAGACCAAGTTCAAAATCCAACGGGCCACAACCGAACTCGGGACGAATTCGGGCCGAACTCGGGCCGAATTCTCTTCGTGTTCTGTTAGGTTTTTTGCAAATTGGTTTTTGGCTTTTTGAAAAGTCAAGCAGTCAGAAGCTTTTGTAAATAGGTTTATTTTCAAAACAAGGATATTTTGAAAACATTTTGGGGTAACCTATTTGCTAGTACGATTCGGTGTACTTCGTATTCCTAAACTCAATAAATTATGAAAATTACATTGATAAAGGAAATACAGACTCAGTGGCAAACTGGCTTCAAGTCTTGAACGGTAGCAGTAACAGTCTCAGCAGTTGTCCAAGTTGCACTTATATCGAGACATGGTTAGATCAGTTATTAAAATTAGGTTTAGCCATGACCAATGGCCAACAGAAGTCACAACAAGATATGAAGAAATGTATCTCTTTATTGATAATTGATACAATATTACAAGACTTGCAGCTGAATACATAGATTACAACAGAATACAAAGACTTTTGAATAGCCAACTGAATTTTCTTTCCATTTAGGCTTACAACCGAACATGTCGACTTGGCTTACAATGAACTTGCCGATTTGGCTTACAATCTAACTGGTACAACTGAGTTACACTATTCCATACGTTATGTTCCTTATAGCAGAAGACATCGTCCTTATGGGAAGAGCTTCTGCACACCCATATGATTCATCGATGCCAAGCATTGATCAACGATTTCCCCATGCACGAGCACCTGTAAAGATGCCCACAAACGTGGGTCAGTACAACCTACAGGGCTTTGTAACCCTTTTGTAGATTTAAATTTCTTCGACCGTACGTCGAGAAAAAAGATTCCCAAAATCGAGAAAAACGGTTTTCAAAACAATAAAAAAATTTAGAAAATTTACCAATACAATGTGAGCCCCGACAAATCGGACAACGTGGTCGCGGACCGAAAGTATCGAAATGCACGTATCACAGCATTTTTCTGGTCCTGTGAACCATGTTTGGTCCAATTCTGAGAAGGTCGACCGGAACGCTACTTTGGCGGACCCTCGACCCGATCCAACGGGCAAAATTGTGCACGAATCATTAGAATCCAAATTTGGACATATAATTGAGTTCGTATCATCAAACCGGACCCGCAGACATATAATTTGATGACTTTAGAGACCGTACATATTGACACGCTTTTTGGTGTAAAGTGGGTCCAACGGCGGACACCAATTTGGCCTGAAATTATGATTTTGCCCCTATGTCAGAATTAGGCTTATGGGTAGGCGATCTTAGACATTTTTCTTATGCCAGAAACGTTGCTGATATTTGTTTTAGCATCCGATGACGTTTGTGGAAGTTGACTTTCATTGCTCCTTTGATATGACGGTTTGAGTTACTGGATATCGCCATTCTGCACACCACCACCAGGAAACATACCTTGCCACATTGATTTTTATTTACTTTAGCTCACATATTTCATGTATTTATTTACTATTAATTTTTTTGTAAAATAAAATTGTGCTACATGGTCATATTTAAATGCAATTCTACTGTTTAGTTCTATTTTTGTTACTTAGTTATTTCTATGCACATTAAACCTAGGAGACCACCCTTTTTTGTGTCGCATTCATTAGCCTTGACACGTTTGTGCCAAGAAGTCGTGAGTCACATATAGAACTCGGACTTGCATAGCCGGTTGGCCAGCGGTACGTATAAGCCGTGCGATAGGGTTAACTGCTAATAGTATTTGCATGATTAGTTTGACTTAGCAGTTAATAGAGGTTATATGTGTTGTGGATACAACATAAATAGGCATGGGGTGGGGAGGACAGTTCCTTAGCATACTATAGTAGAACCAATGAGCACCTCTAAACGGAGGGTGAATAGAGTGTATGCGTGTGTCACGACCCACACCCGGTGTAGGGGCACGAGTGCGTGATAGCGCCCAGCCTACGTCGCAGCCTCGGCGGTAGAACGCTGTCTAGGTCTAACTAACTGACTAACAATTATAATTATCATAATCTGTCGAGATGGTCATCTCCAAATGGAGGACAAGTAAATGACAATATAATCGTACTCAATGAGAATGCTAAAGGAAGATAAATGGTACATGTAAACCCCATATTTTATTCATCATTTTTTTACAATTTTATTATTTTGTTATACATTTTGCTTGATTATTTTTATTATTTTATTAGTATAATTAATGTATGTATATATTAAATATTGGTGTGTATGCTTGTGCTATGCTGTTAAATATAGTCTACATAAAATTTAGAATTTTAGACAGTTTATTTATATTTTTTTGAAATTTTTTTAGGCTAACTATTGCCTTAAAAGGTTTGCTTATATATATATATATATATATATATATATATATATATATATATATATATATATATGATAAAAAAATAAAATAAAAAGTTTGAGTACTGTAGCAATGCTACAGTACTTATATTAAATCCGACCCGCCTCGTTTCTCTGTTACTTCTTTCCGAGAACAAAAACCAAATCTTTAGCAAATCTTGTAGAGATTGCTAAATCTCTTTTAAAAATAAATTCTTATCAAATCTCCTTGATCCAAATCCTTTCCCAACCCAAAGTAACTACATACAATTGATATAACCGAGTAAAACTCGGATTTGGAGAAACCTAATTATATAAGCGTACAGCCGTCGAGTGCTCATCCCAACACCTCACGACAACCCTAGCAGCATCCCCTACCTATTCTCCAGCCTCAGACGAAACCACCCTGACGCCTGCAAGTCACCGTCGCTCGCCGTCGGACAACGGCCAGCCCTGCTAGAGCACCGCGAACAGAGCTACCTCTGTTCAGCTTTCAGCCGCCCAGGTACCCACTTCCCTATCGTACAACTTCTATTATACTCGATCGTTTTTGCTTCTACAAACTCGAATAGATAGCCTATATAACCCTCTGCAAATCCCATCAAAGAGATTTGGAAGATACCCACTACATCGACACAGAGGTCGAAGCAAAGTCGAGCGCGTACTGTTCGAAAAACAAAGCGTAAGGCTACCCAACCCTTCAACTTGGAAATCGAGTTTTGACTCATACAGTAGGATTCTTGAGAAACTAGTTAAGAACACTTGTAGACAACCTAACCATGGTTACAACGCACCTTTTCGTGCTACGTTTTAGTTACTGTACAGAAAGTTACGTGACGTTAAACTTATGCGAAAATCTATTTTAAAAACATTGGGAATCTAGAAATTTTTCCCGATACGGCGTGCGCCCCAAAAAATCGGGTGATGTGGTCACGCACCATATACATCGAAGGGCGCGTATGGATGTTACCGACATGTGGAAACTGACGAAATCCAATTTTGTTGTGTGTGCGCGACGAAATCAGTGCGTATCCGTCGAGATACCCCCGTATCGACTCTTTGCAAACATGACCATAACTTCGTGCACAGTCGTCGGATCGAGACGAAACTTGTGCGAACAAGTTTGAATCAAAATTTTGGTCCTGTGTGCCAAGTTTGGTCCAAATCTAAGAAGGTCGACCGGAACGCCTATTTGGCGGCCCCGCGATCCAAACTAACGGACGAAATTGTACACGGCTCATCGGAATCCAAAATTGGATATATCATTGAGTTCGTCTCTGAAAACCGAATATGTAGACATGTAGTTTGACGACTTTAGAGACCGTAGGTTCTGGCACGTGTTTCGACGTAAAGCGGGTCCAACGGCGGACATCGTTTTGACCCAAAATTATGATTTTACCCCTGTTCCAGAAATTGACTTTTGGACAGGCGTTTCCTAGGTATATCTTTTTCACCGAGAACATTTTTATGTTTGTTTCAGCATCCCGAGTCATCTGTGATTTGTGAGTTTTGTGTTGACGCTTGCGACAGTTGGATTTGCCCTCCTCGCACCGCAGGCAAGTATACCTTGCCATAGATTCTTATTGTGCTCATTTATTTTTAGCATATTTTATTATTGAATATTTAATTCTATTATTTGTTCTTTGTTTATATATTGTGCGTCCAAGTCACACTTGGGTGCAAGCAACTAGATTTAGTCGTCCTTGTTATTTTATATCTTATTTTGCATGTCGATCTTGTGTCAGTTGACCACCCTATGAGAGTGGGATATTTTTATATCCCCTATGACCTTGACACATGTGTATCATGTTTACACACATTTATGGGTTGGTAGTGACTCGGATGAGCGCTACTTGCTGCCTGGCCGATAGTGTCTCGGATGAGCGCTACATGATGACCACTCTTTAGTACTTGCGTGATCCTACAGCCCCTGCGTAGAACGTTGTCCTCAAAGTGCATCTCACATAGACAGTTAGGAAAACCTGTAGTGTCATAGTGGCATATTTTCACATTCAATTATTTTGGCATATTTTTCTGTATCTTGTTACGTCCCTCTGAGGACCTGGTGATCTCTCCATGATTAGATAAGCAGGACTATCCCCAGGAGTACGGAGCAGCTTTGGATCCTTCTTACGTCGATGACGAGGCATCTCCCACTGATACTTAGTTTTTTTCTTTATTATTTGAGACTATGTAGTGGACATCTTTTATCGTTATCTTTCTGTTTTGAGGAGGTTGGACTCCATTTAGTTGAGACTATTTTTCATAGCTGTTCGGAGTGGGTATGTCCACCTGGTTATCTCTTGATTTCTCTTATTATTGAGATATATTATTCATTCTATGTTGAGATGTGGATGAGATATAGTTATTTATATTGTGGCTTATTATGTTATATTATTTACAGCTTATGTACAAATATGAGGATACCACATATTGGTGTATTCTTCGTATATGTGCAGCTGGCATGCTGACGTACTTAGTCCTATGTATTATGGGACTGGGGCTTATATGTTTTTGTGGTGGCCCATGCAGGTCCTTAATATTTTTGGGTTACATGACTATGCCCAATAGGCCTGCATATAAGAATATGATATAGAATCTCATCCACTTATTAATACCTTCCTTGATCTCTTCTCAACTTCTCGTTTGACTGCTTGAGCACATCCAGTTTGATTTTGTTCTAACCAAAAACTCAAATTTTGTGCCAATATAGGATGAATCTTCGTAGTGGACGTGCTACTCCTCTCGCCATTCTCAAGAAGGACCAGTGGGTCAGCCACCCATGTCCCCGACCACTCCAGCACCATCCGGACCAGCCTTGCAGCCTGTGATGACACCACCCACTATCCAGCAGCAAGCCCCGGCACCCCAAGTGGGACAGACAGGCCCCCAAAACCTGTAGCTCAAGAAGAGTACATACCACCTCCGCCACCCTATCCACCTCAGTTTCTACCACAGATTCCACCTCCATATCCACCATCATCATATCCACCACAGCAGCCTCCACAGTATCCACCATCATATCCACCATAGCAGCCCCTACCATATCCACCCCAGTATCCTCCACATTATCTACCTCAGTATCCTCCTTCATACCCACCACAGTATTCCCTTTCATATCCTCCACAGTACGGGCCTCAGGGTATCCCACAGTTTATGCCCCAGATGACAAATATGCCCCCACAGCAGCGCATGCCTCAGGATGGTAGGACTATTACAGATCAGATCCTCCAGGGCTTAGTACAGGCCCAGATGCAGCAGAACGAGACTATTATGAGGAGTTTGGAGACAGCACTGACCCGAGCACTCCAAGCCTCTGTGGGTACTATCGAAGGGTTCCACAACATGAATCCTCCATACTTCAAGGGCACTGAAGACGTCATTGGAATCACCAATTAGCTGGTTAAGACAGAAAATCCCTGAAGGCTTCGGAGTTATCCGCATATCTATGGATGACGGCAGTGAAGTTACAGTTGGAAGGAAATGCTTACGATTGGTAGGCCGCAGAGGAGAGGCGGCTAGGAGTTGAACAGACGTGGGAGGAATTCAAAAGGGCCGTTCAATAAGAAGTTTTTCTCCGACACTGCCAAGGATGCACTGTATGACCAGTTACTACACTTGGAGAAGGGGAGTGTGACAGTTGATGAGTACGACACCGAGTTTAGTCTGTTGAGTCATTTTGCACCGGGGTTGGTTACGACGGAGCTGGAGAAAGCCAAAATATTTCATAAAGGCTTGAGTATAGAGTTGCAGAAATACACCAGCTCTGAGTTGAGGGTCTCCCAAGCAGCTGTTCTGGCAGAGGCTAGAACTCAAGAGGCCATAAGCAAGAAGACAAATCGATGAGCTACTTCGACCATGGGATCAGCTAAGACCACTACAGGAGAGCCAGTGAGACGTCCTCCCACACATCAGCATCAGTATAGGACAGGGCCATACCAGACACAGGAGAAGGTCACTTGCCATTACTGTGGCAAAGTTGGTCATGTTATGAGAGATTGTAGACGACGGTTGGGACATTGTTTGATTTACGGATCGAATCAACACCAGGCTAAGGATTGTTCATTTCAGAGGATCACTCCACATAATCAGCAGCAGAGGCCAGCTATTGCAGGACCAGGAGCACTAGGACCACCCTTACCCACTCAGGCAACCCAATTTCAGCAGGCTAGAGCACAGACGGGTAATCAGAGAGTTGGGAAGGCTTTTGCACTAGTTGTCGAGGAGGCAGAACCAGAGGTGGACGTCATAGCAGGTATGGTTTTAGTTGCATCATTTTCTGCCATCACATTATTTGATACTGGAGCCACCCATTCATTCATAGCCACTAGCTTTGCCACTAGACACAGTATATCCATGTCATCTTTATCTAAAAACATTAGAATCCTCACTAGAGGATGAGTTGTACCTGTTAGTGGTGTTTGTAGATATTGCTCTTGTAACCCCTCTTCCCGAATTTTTGACATTCCTTTTTTTTAAATCAGTTTCAAAAAAATAAAAATTATATTTTGAATTCTATTATAGATATTTTAGAAAAGAAAGGCGATACATCTAATTTATTTTATATTATAGAATTATTAAATTATACTTTATGATTTGGATTTATGGAATCTGTTTTGAATAATAATTGATGTTATTGAAAACTCATTTGAATTACTATAGTTATCAAATACTATAGTTAGATTTAACTAATCTAGTTCTATTTTGTATTTATGAAGATATACAAGTATTCTTAACGACATATGGATAATTGATTTTATGAAATTCATTTTAAAGATTATTTACTATTTTTAAATATTATGTTGATCCGCTATTTGAGCTAGAATTTAATCCATATTATTCAAACTAGTTGATAATACTAAATGTTAAACTAAAGTATTGGTATGATCAATTTAGAGTAAATTTGGCTTAAATAATCTTTTTTTTTTAGTTGGATTCGATTAAGCAAGTTAGAAATTTTTGAGGTGATTTAAGTTTTCATAAACATTTATCTGTGAGGACTCTAATACGAATCCATATAGAAATATCCAAGTTTTCGGGTGCTACCCAAACCCTCAAATCCCCAGCATTCACATCCCAAATCCAATTTGAATTCGATATCTTCTAATCCTTCTAGGATTAACACCAATCCAATCCATGAATAGAAATAAGAGTCATCAACGAACCTATCCCTCCATCATTATTTAGACGAAGAAGAGGAGGGGAGAGGAACACAATCAATTGTGCGGCAATGGCTTCTTCCTCTCCTCCCCATCTACACCTCTCTTCCTTCCCGTCGTCATCCTCTTCTTGCTCTTGGTCGCCGTCGATGGCGCCGACGTATCCCACGTCGACGCGTCCACGCCGAGCTCTCCCAACTGCAACAACCCATTCAAGCTGGTAAAGGTAACGAGTTGGGTCGATGGCACTGAAAGTGCAAAATTGGTTGGAATAACTGCTAGATTTGGTGCCCCATTGCCGAGCCATGCTTCTGAAGCCCTCAGAAAGCATGTTGATGTTGTTCTTGCTAATCCATTGAATTGTTGCGATAGTGCACCTTCACAGGTTAATCAAATTCCATACTTTTCATCGATTTCTCCCATTTTATGCTGTGCTTAGAACTTAGTATTTTTGTGTCTTAACAATCTTCAAATACAAGAAACTATATTTAATGCTGCCTAAAGGAATTAGCTCTCTTAAGCTGTCCATTTGTTCTAATTGTTCTTGTTTAATTATTTCGTTCTTTATGTATAAGCTTCTTATGCACTGATTTGATCTTCATTTGATTCTGCCTGCACCCCATGGATTTATAGTTTCTTTATTTTTGAAAAATATCACGGTCATGATTAGGCCAGTAGTGGGAGTGTTTGTTTTAATTTTATTTGGGCTGGGAAGGTTTTGGTTTAGAATGAATAGCAGTATATATATTTTCAAATAGTAACATCTCAAGTAATTATACATAAATGTTTTTAGTAGAACAACCGCATTAATTTTCAATATAAATATATATACATATATATATATATATATATATATATATATATATATAAATAAGACATTATTTCCATTATATGAACCCTAATAAGATATTTGGACTATTACAATATGGGAGCTGCAATCATTGTGTAACCCTTGGTTGTTTGGCTGGGTAGATTTTCTGCAAGCTTAAACTATTTTAGATTATTTAGTAGTAAAATTGGGATTTAGTTAATGGGCTTATTTGTTGGGTTTTACTTACTTTCTAAAATTGCTTATAAGGACTTATATTCATAAAATAAATGTTTTCTTAAAAAGGGCTAATATTAAATATGCTATAAATATTTTCTAAAGCATATACGTATTAAATAATTATATTAGAAAATCTCTTAGATCGTTAGATTATCATTGATCATAGCTAATTGTATTCATACTTCCTTATCAACCCTAGACAATCGGGCTATACTGGACCCAATAGAATTGTCGGTTTCACCAGCAAAGGACCTCAGGCAAGTACACTTTCTGATTGCTTTTCGATTCATAGTAGTCTATACATTTTATGTTTATACATATGTCTTGCTGCTTGTTGACACGCTCGTCACACGGAGTAGTCGGAAGGAGAAATATCTTAGTAGACATGTGGACTACCCAGAACTATCCCCCGTGTCTTTCGTAGAGAATAGCAGCAGCACGTGACACGTGCAGGGTGCCGGATTTACCCCTAGCCGTTCACATGTCGAAATGGATATTTCAAATCACATAGATAGTTGTATTTTATTTGTTTTCCTTGTCTTCTCCACCACTTGCCATGTCATCAGTACCTTCTAGTTTCATCTCTCATATGTTATTTTCATGTCTTGTTAATTCTATTGTGTTCTCGCATTGCCGTCGGTTCGTGTGCTTGTTCCATTCCTGACTGGAAACTAACATTTTTCAGGTTAGCTGTGGCTTCACTTAGCGTAGGGAGATACGGGTGTACTTACAGGCAGAGACTTAGAAATTAGATAGAAGTGGTATCACTTTCATAAATTGTAAGAATCTTGTATTTCCTTTAAATATAAATGTTGTAAGAGTTGTAACCAATTTAGAAATGTGAATGAGCAATAAATGTTATATTTTGTGATTTTTGAGCATCTTGGCCGTGACAGCGTTCTACCGTCGACTCTGCGGCGTAGGCTGGCTTGGACACGTCTCGTATCCGAAAAAGCGGGTGCAGGTCATGACAGCTCTGTAGTGATATGTGGTAGGAAGATAAGAGCACGACTACTTGTATTCCCCATGCCGACATTCGATGTAGTTCTCGGGATAGACTGGTTGAGCCAGCATTTCGCTCTTATAGACTGCCATAGGGGCAGTATCGTCTTTAGACCCCCGAGTGATATGGAGTTCGAGTTCACCAAAGAAGAAGCGTTGAGAAGTGAAGCACCAGTATTAGGGACTCACATGATGATGCAGGACACCCCTCAGCATCATGTCATCACAGAGTTCGAAGACATATTTCCCGAGAATTTGTCGGGACTATCACCCGACCGAGACATTGAGTTTTCTATTGAGCTTGTTCCGGGAGCCGAGCCTATTTCGTCCCGAGTTTATCGGCTAGCACCCAAGGAGTTGGTAGAGATGAAGACGTAGATTGATGACTTATTGGAGAAGGGCTTTATCAGAGCCAGTATATCACCATGGGGAGCACCAATCTTATTCGTACCAAAGAAGGACGGGACAATGGGCATGTGTATAGACTACAGAGCCCTGAATGCGGTGACAGTGAAGAATAAGTATCCCTTGTCTCACATAGACGATCTATTCGATCAACTGAGTGGAGCAAAAGTATTCTCCAAGATTGACTTACGATCGGGCTATCACAACCTGAAGGTTCGGAAAGAAGACATTCTGAAGATGGCATTTCGATCGAGGTATGGACACTACGAGTTCTTGGTCATGCCCTTGACCAATGCTCCCGCGGTCTTCATGAACTTAATGAACAAGATCTTTCACCAGTACTTGGATAAATTTGTGGTCGTCTTTATAAATGATATCTTGATATACTCGAAGAGCCAAGAGGAGCATAAGCAGCATCTACGGACAGTTTTGGGAATCTTGAGGAATGAGCAACTTTTTGTGAAGCTTAGCAAGTGTGAATTCTTTCTCAAGGAGGTGTCATTTCTCGGGCATATTGTTACTGGAGACGGGATATCGGTAGATCCTGAGAAGATCACAGCAGTCAAGGCGTGGCCCGCTCCTACATCGGCTACTGAGGTGAGAAGTTTCCTCGGACTTGCGGGATATTACCGAAGGTTCGTAGAAGATTTATCTCGGTTAGCAGGGCCTATGACTCGACTGACTTGCAAGGACCAAGAGTTTATATGGACAGACGAGTGTCAAGCCGCTTTCGATGAGTTGAAGAAGCGCTTGACCACTGCACCTATCTTGACACTACCATCGGGCCCAGAAGGTTTTTTGATTTACAGCGATGCATCCGGGAAGGGATTAGGATGCGTATTGATGCAACACGGTCATATACTAGCATACGCTTCGAGACAGTTGAGGGTGCACGAGAAGAATTATCCAACCCACGATCTAGAGCTCGCAGCGGTTATCTGTAACGTCCCAGTCCCAAAATACGTAAGACTAAGTACGTAGACATGCCAGCTGTATACATACGAAGTACAGGGGCCTTGTATGTATACATAAGCTGTAAAATGCAGTAAACCACAACTAACTAATCTCATCCATAAAATAAGGGAATAAAAGATATCATATAATGAATTGTGTTGGTACAATATGTTGGGTGGAGACACATCCACTACCAACCAAAATAAAAAGGAAGAAGTACATGATATATAAAAGGACTAAGTGGAAGTAGCAAGGAGGAACCAAGTCACGTCATCTTCGAATAAATGGAGAAGACCACGATCCCGGCTAGGATACCTGCGGAAGACATGAACACACACCTGGGGAATAACCAGGTCCTCAGGGGGACGTAGCAAGATACAAGAAGAACATGCTAATATGAACTGTCAAAATAATAATATGCAAGACTCTCCTAGACACCAATATGCAAAAGGGAATGCTAACCATCTATTGTGCAATTTAGAGGACAACTTTCATGCGCATGGGTAGGATTTTAGGCTATAAGTACGCAACTGGCATCCAGTCATACGTATCCGTCCGTAACGTCCAAAACGTTAGAGGGCATCTCCAAATATAAATCGCCACAGTTCCATCCGGAGACTGTGGTTTACCTGTTTGGATTCCCATATGCACTAGCGACTGTCCTCCCCTAATATTTCCCACACTGACCAAGTCATGTCCATGACCCGCCCAGTTTTGTAACTGCTCGAGTCTCTATACCTTAATCGTAGCAGTTACGATCTATCCGTCACACGAGAATAAAGACGGCCAGTCCATAAGTCATGCCCCTAGCAAAATGTCTCAAACCGTATAGTGTGTGTCATGGCCAAGGAGATATAAGGATATCCCCCAATAAGAAGGTAGTCCGCTAAAACTAAGTTAACATGCATATAGTAAAGTAAACGACTAATAGAGTCGCTTGCACCCAAGTGTGGCTTGGACGCGCAATTTATAACAAAGAAAACTAACAATATGAAACGAAGTAAATAATATGGAAAATAAATAATATGACAGTAAATTAGCAAGGTATACTTGCCTGCTGTGACGTCTGGTGAGCTGCATGGTGTCACTACACCAAAACTGGCATTTCCTAACGACTATACGCGTTAGGAAAAATATTGCTAACGGTTTTTTACCGTTGGTACCTGGGAGTTAGTAATTTTACTGACGCTTTTCCTAACGCTTATAACCGTTAGGAAATCCAGATTTCCTAACGGTTTTTTCCGTTAGGGAATTCAACTTTACTAACGGTTATTTCCGTTAGTAATGTTAATTTACCAACACTTTCCTACCGTTGGCAAATTAATTTTGTTAACGGTTTTTACCGTGACTAAAGTTTTGTTACTAACGGTGAAAAATCGTTAGTAACCATATTTTCCTAACGCCAACAAAGTGTTGGCAAATTAAATATACTAACGGTAATATACCATTGACAAATTCACCATTCTAGCAATATAATTTTCATTTCTAACAGTTAAAAACTGTTAGGAAAGTGATTTTCCTAACAGTAAAACAGCGTTGGAAACATTAATTTTATGTAAATGATTATTGCAAAAGATGTAGCACATTGCAAGCAACTTGATATTTATTTTATTGCCAAAATCCTGTAATTCAAATTCAAGATTACCAATCACGATATACACCATCAAATAAATAACTCATTTCAATTAAACACTACATTTGTCAAAGAAAATTTAAGTTCATGTAACTTGATTGTACTTGAAAATATATCAACATTCTACATAACATAAAGTTCAATAGATCAGTCAAAAGTTTAAAAAATACTACATATTTCGCAAACGATACTTTGGCCAAATCACAAAGCCTCCATCGGCTATATCACAAAGTTTGTAATTTCCATCTTGTGGACCCTCAAATATCGGTGCTTTCGGATCTATTACCTCAGTCACCCAAACGACACTTTCTCCATCTTGTACCACTTTTCTTTGATGACAAATGGCGCGTGTTGCTAGATATCCCTTAGCCACCTCCTTTAAATCCCGTGAAAGCAACATAACATATTTCTTTCCTTTGTAAGACGAACCAACGTTGTTGGTCGGGATGTTAGGGCTAGCAACATTGTTGGTTGGGACGTCAGGACTACCAACTGCAGCTTGACTCTGCTGTGTGTTGGAGGCTACTTCCGTCCTTGGGGTCACATTGCCTCCGTATTGATTTTGTTGCATATTCATATTTTGTAGCATATTCTGTTGCATATTCATAAAAGCAGCATTCATTGAAGCAGTCATTGAATTGATAGCATCAGTCACTTGATTTTGTATTTCCATTTTCCACGAACGCAAATCTTGAACGTCTTTTTGACTTGCTATTGCTTTAGTAGCCTATGTCATTTTGACTTGCTTCACGGAGGAGGTAGAGCTGACTGCACGACAATAACTCTTCTTTCTTTCTGGCCCAAAAACTTCAGCAATCGGATCACTCTCAAATTCTTCTAAGCTTACAATACCATCGCTACCATCTCTTGCTTGTAATTTTTGCCTCTCTTCTGCGGCTTCAATTAGAGCCTACATTTTCATGATAAGAAAGTGACGTTCAGTCCAAATTAATATAATACAGACAAAATTCAAAAAATAAGTATTGACTGCACACACTAAAATGCCCACTGTAAATTAATATAATACGACAATATCAAACAGAAGAACAATGAGGCCATATTAAATATGCGTTGATATGAGCATTATACAGAGGATTTGGCGAAGAACAACATTGTATTAGCTAGTTTTGGCAGAGAATCAAAGCTAAATCGAGCATCAACTGAATTTAGGTTGCATCAGCACTATAGACACATGTAGGAGAAGGACAACCAAGTTGAATCTAGTAACAACTGAATCGGTGTCAAATTGACATATCACAGATCTTTGCACAATATAGTAGACGAAGAATGAAAATCTTAAGAGAGCGTACCTTTAAATTATCCAAAGATAAAGCCCATCAAAATTGACGAACTATTGATTAAATTTTCCAACTCAACTAGTATCAGACGAAATAAAAAATGCTAAGTAGAATCTAATTCAAAAAGTTATTTTTCCATTATGATTGAGGAGATGGATGCACTTTACTACATAATTCTGTACAGAATGGATTTATTGCAGGAAACTGGGTTACCGGGTTCTAAACATGTTGATACTCCTATGGAACTAAACTTAAATCTAAGGCCTGATGATGGTACAATAAATGTGGCACAAGATCGACTTCGGTGTTACAACTACGCAAAGGGGCCTCCGATGGTGGTACAGATTTTCCCAATGGGTCCAAGATGGTTAATTTAGTCAGGGCGGACATGAGGTATAATATTGGCGAGGGATTGGAAATAATGGGCTTAGTCACGGAAGGAAAAAAAAAAGTATATATGATTTTAGAAAAATAATTATAATATTTGAAAACTACATTTTATCATCTCAAAATATCTATAAGTAGTTATATGTAAATTATTATACCTATAATTTACTTAGTAAAATATTTTATATATAAATATTTAAAAATATATATGATAATTTGGAAGCTGCTTTTATTTGATCAAAATATTTTTTTTTGGGCTAATACCGAAAATACAAAAATCATTTTCAGCTATAAATAATCTAAGTTTGTAAGAATACCCTTTTTAGGTAGAAAGCTATATATATAAATATCATAACGTATTTTAAGTTAAAAACCAAATTTGAAATCGATTTAGACAAAATCCATGATATAACCCTTTTTTTAAAAAAATATTTATATAATATCCATAACAAATAAATCCACTACTAGTACGTACAAAAATGATAATACCCATAAAAGAAAATATGATAATAATAAGGCTTCTAGCAATTTATACCTAGTATATTAAGATACCAATAACTTAATATCCAGAAATATAAATATACATATATATTTATATATGTACTATTTACAACAGTACTAATAATAATAATCATTTATTAAAATAATAATAATATATATAAACTAACAGTTGATTTTATATATTGTTTACAACAGTACTAATAATAATCAATAATTAAAATAATAATAATAATAATATATATAAATTAACAGTTGATTTTATGTACTATTTACAACAGTACTAATAATAATCAATAATTAAAATAATAATAATATATATAAATTACTGTTCAACCTAAATTAAAGAAGGGGGAGAGAGAAAGAGAAGGAAAGGGAAAGGGGAGCGGGAGATCGGGAAAGGGGCTCCGTGCCGGCGCTCCGGCTTGGCACGGCGGAAGGGCGGAGCTCCGGCGGATCCTGAACGCGGTGGTGGCATTCGAGTGTGGGTGGAGGACAAGAGAAGGAGAAGTCAGGGAAATCCGGCGGCTGGCTGCTCCTGGGTGCGGCGCTGACCGTTGCGGAGGGGCGCCGCGGAGGCGCGGACCGGTGGCTGGGCGTCCGGTGCTCGAGCACGCGGGAGGAAGAGGCTCGGCGCTCGCGGTCGACGCGATAGCGGTGGACCGAAACGACAGAGGGGAGGCGGAGTGACGCTCCAGAGGCTGCCGCCGACTGCGGGGCTACGGAGCACGACACGGCATGGAGGAGGAGTACGCCGGCGACTGCCAGCGCGTGCGGGCGCTGTCGTGGTCGCCGGTGCCGCATCGGAGAGAGGAGGCACGGGCCGACATTTGGTCGGGAACATCGAGGATGGCTTGGTGAGAAATTCGGCCGGCTGGGACGGAATCCAGGCAATGGCAGTGGTCACGAGAAGGAGGGGGTCCGGTGCCGTAGCGAGGAAGGGAAGGACTATTCGGCGCGTCGATGGCAAGACAGCCGGCCCAGGTTAGGGTTTTACTTCATTTTCTTTGATTCCTGAGTGATGGTGGTGGTGATTAGGGGGCACGTCGACAGTGGATTGGGGGTCGCCCATGGCGGTCGGCGGTGGAGGCCGACCGCAGCGGAAAATCGATGGGGCGAGGGATGATGTTCACGATGGTGGTAGTGGCTGTGAGTTGGGGGCAGTGATTCCGACCTAATGGCGGCTGGTGGTTTGCCGTGGATTGGCTGCGGTTGGTGATGGTAGGGCTGGGGTGGTTACGAAGATGATGGTGGCTGTTCCAATGTTCTGGCAGGGTGGTTGGAGAGCTGCTGTGGTGGGTAGATGGTGATGGTGGCGCCGTAGTTTGGCGAAGATGATCGATGGTGGGAGTTTGGGAGGAGAGGAGGTGGTGACGACGGTGGTTGCGGTGGAGGAGAACGGTGTTGGTGGTGGTTGGTTGGGAAGGAGACGGTCAGGGAGTCGCGGCATCGGGAAGCTGCTATTAGGATGACAAGGGATTATTTTAGGGATAGGGTTGGGATTTGATTGTGTCGGGGGTGTGTCCGACACAGAAATAATATATTTGTAATATAAAAAATCTATTGGAAAGACACCCGGGGTCGGACCCGAGGCCGTCACGGCTGACACGGGAAAGAAGTTGGACACCGACACGATGCACGATGTGATTGTGGATGGAAAATTTTGGGTGTGGAGTTTATAGAAAAAGAGGACAAGTACCTCTCCTTTTATAGGAGGTGGGAATCCCATTAGGATAAAGACTATGATTTATTTAAATCAAAATAGATAATTTACTATTTATTTTAAATTGCTTTAAACCGAATTAATCAAATCAAAATCATCATTTAATTAAATCTAGATAAATTCCACCTTTTAGTTTAAAATCAAATAAAATAATTCAAATTTTAAATTACCATAATAATTAAAGATTTAATGAAACAACTTTCAAAATGTATTTTTATATATACGATAAATAACTAAAATATTTATTTCGAAAATAGCAATAAATATAACTATTTGAAATGTCTTTTTGCAAATGATAAAAATGGTCATAATTAGTTTTCAAAAATTAATATACATGAATTAAATTACATGCGATAGTACATTTTTAATAAAAATAGCATTTCAATAAAAGCCTTTTTATATAAAATAATTTTATATACGTAATATATATTCTAAATGTATTTAAATAAAACTATTTATTTCTATTTGTACAGAAACCTATAAAAAAATTTATAAAAAATATTTTCTGGCATTTCCTTATTCGCACGCTACGTACAATGTCAAAAAGAAAACCAATGTGACAATATAAAATTTAGAAAAATACTAGTGAAAATTTAGGGATTTTATATTATCTTTGCTTTGAAGTTATGGAGACACTACTTGTACGGCAAGAAGGTGGATATCTACACGGATCATAAGAGCCTCAAGTACGTGTTCACACAGAAGAATTGAATATGCGACATCGACGTTGGTTGGAGTTGATGATAGATTACGAGATTGAGCTACATTATCATCCGGGCAAGGCTAATGTTGTGGCAGATGCATTGAGCCGTAAGCCCATGGCACACTTCTTGACTACGCAGAAGGAGTTGAAGAGACTTGCAGCAGCTTGGTATTGAGGTAGTATTGCCTGGAGCAGATGGCGTGTTAGCCAACCTCCAAGTGCAATCATCACTAGTGGAGAGGATCAAGACGGCATTACCTACGGATGCTAGATTTCGACAGCTTTGAGAGAGGACTGAGGCAGGATAGCAGACGGGATTGAGGATTCATCCCAATGGGACATTGCGATGTGGTGATTGTATTTATGTTACTAATGGAGAGTTGCGGTACGAGTTGATGGCAGAAGCACACAGTTCGACTTACTCTATACATCCTGGAGGAACTAAGATGTACCGGGACTTATGGTAGTATTATTGGTGGCACAGAATGAAGCGGGAGATAGCTCGCTTCATGGCCAAGTGTTTGGTGTGCCAACAAGTGAAGGCCGAGCACCAGCGGACGACCGGGTTATTGTAGCCGCTACCCATTCCCGAGTGGAAGTGGGAGCACATTTCGATGGACTTCGTCATAGGATTTCCTCGGTGTCTTAGTGCACGAGATGCGGTATGGGTGATTGTTGATAGACTTACCAAATCGGCCCACTTCTTACCTTTTAGAGTGGGGCAATCCACGGAAGTTTTGGCGGATATGTATATGAAGCAAATAGTAAAGCTACACGGTGTACCAATTAGCATCGTGTCGGATCGGGACCCGAGGTTTACCTCACACTTTTGGGGGAGTATGCAGGACAGTTTGGGTACGCGTTTGAAGTTTAGCACGTCGTACCACCCGCAGACAGACGGCCAGTCAAGCGTACGATCCAGACGCTAGAGGATATGTTGAGAGCGTGTATGCTTGACTTTGGCGGATCATGGGAAGACCACCTTCATCTTGTAGAATTTTCCTACAACAATAGCTATCAAACGAGCATTCAGATGGCTCCGTTTGAAGTATTGTATGGTAGGAAGTCTCAATCTCTTGTCTGCTGGAGCGACATCGGAGAGCGACAGATATTGGGTCCCAAGCTGGTTTTGAGCACAGTGGAGAATGTAAAAAAGATACAAGACCACCTGCGAGCAGCGCAGAATCGACAGAAGCAGTGGGCAGATAATCGTCGTCGACCTTTGGAATTCAAGGAAGACGACCATATTTTCTTGAAGATATCCCCCACTAGAGGCACGATTCGATTCGAAGGACGTGGCAAGTTGAGTCCAAGATACATTGGCCCTTTTGATATCTTAGAGCGTGTGGGAGAAGTTGCATATAGATTGGCCTTGCCACCGTCGCTAGAGGGAGTACATGACATGTTCCACGTGTCTCAACTGAGAAGGTACGTGGCAGACAACAATCATGTGCTTGACCACTCCGAGATCACAATTGGATCGAGTTTGTCGTAAGAAGAGCAACCGGTAGGTATCCTCGATCACCGAGTGAAGGTGTTGCGAAATCAATCTATACCGTTGGTTCGTGTGGCATGGAAGCATCACTCGCCAGGGGAGTCTACTTGGGATCGCAAGGACGACATTAGGAGTCGCTACCCGCATTTGTTCGAAGACGAAGGTACGTTTTGCAAGCTAGTCCCCTTTTAGTTCGCATTGCATTGCTTACCCCCGGCTTTTGTTTTAATTTCGAGGACAAAATTTTTCTTTAAGTTGGGTAGGATGTAAACCCCCATATTTTATTTATAATTTTTTTATAATTTTATTATTTTGTTATACATTTTGCCTGATTATTTTTATTAGTTTATTAGTATAATTAATGTATGTATATATTAAATATTGGTGTGTATGCTTGTCCTATGCTATTAAATATAAAATTTAGAATTTTAGACAGTTTATTTATATTATTTTGAAAATTTTTTAGGCTAATTATTGCCTTAAAAGGTTTGCTTATATAGGTGTATATATATATTTATACACACACACACACACACACACACACATATATATATATATATATATGATAAAAAAAGTTTGAGTACTGTAGCAATGCTACAGTACTTATATTAAACCCGACCCCCCTCGTTTCTCTGTTACTTCTTTCCGAGAACAAAAACTAAATCTTTAGCAAATCTTCTAGAGATTGCTAAATCTCTTTTAAAAATAAATTCTTATCAAATCTCCTTGATCCAAATCCTTTCCCAACCCAAAGTAACTGCATACAATTGATACAACCGAGTAAAACTCGAATTTGGAGAAACCTAATTATATAAGCGTACAGCCGTCGAGTGCTCATCCCAACACCTCACGATAACCCTAGTAGCATCCCCTACATATTCCCCAGCCTCAGGCGAAGTTCCCAATATATATAGGGTAGTGTAGGAACCCTAATGGCAGAGTTGTAAAATGTAATAGATGTAGGAAATTAGTGAAAAACACTAACAACTAACCATAGTACTAACTACTAACAATTAGTTAATTAATACTAGCTAATAAATTCCAGTTAACTATTAACAACTAGCTAATTATCTACTAGCTAATAATTACCAGCTAACTACTAACTACCCATCACTAGCTAATCCAAGATCCTAGCCTACAGTCCAAGCCTAAGGCTTGGTAGGATAAAACTAGGACCGAAATGGTCTTAGCCTGATACGAGAGAAATCGAATAACCAACCAATTATCATAAACCTTTAATACTAAAATAATTAATAATAAAAATATTTCTATTTATAAATCATAACTCGACAAATATTTTCTTTATATAAAAATAAATATTTATAACTTATAGGGTTTTTTTGGAAATGGACAGAAAATTCAATTAGGGTAAAATCTCACATAAAATAGTGTTACAAAACCAATGACCCAACAAAATATCGATAGCATATTGCGATTGGAATATATTTTCTGTTCGGAATATATTTTCTGTTAAAATTCACGATTTCAAAGATTTAGAAAAATTCGGAAAATAGGAATTTAAAAAAATCAAAATAAATCAAAATTCGATTATCGGAGGTTACATGGTTCCTTCGGAGTGTATAGAATATATTGAGCTATGTGCTTCAGCAATCAATTCCTGTCGAAGCTCTTCATTTGGAACATATAGACAATCTCCACATCGTAGTGTCCCATCTGGATGAATCCTCAATCCAGTCTACTCTCTGGCTTTAGTCCTCTCTCTAAGACTTTGAAATCTAGTGTCTGTGGGTAATGTTGCCTTGATTTTATCTACTAGTGATGATTACACTTGAAGATTGACTAGTACACTATCAACTTCGGGTAATACAACCTCTATCCCAAGCTTCTGCAAATCTTCCAATATCTCCTTCTGGGTGGTCAAGAAATACGCCATTGGCTTACGGCTTAACGCATCTGCTACTATGTTAGCCTTGCCTGGATGGTCGTACAACTCGATCTCATAGTCCTTCATCAGCTCTGACCATCAACGTTGTCTCATGTTCAGCTCTTTTTGCGTGAAGAAATACTTGAGGCTTTTGTGATCGGTATAGATATCTACCTTCTCGCCATACAAGTAATGCCTCCAAGTTTCAGAGCGAATATGACAGCTGCGAGCTCCAGATTATGGGTTGGATAATTCTTCTTATGCACTTTCAACTGCCTCGATGGATATGCTACTATTCGGCCATGCTGTATTAAGACACATTCCAATCCCTTTCCGGACGCATCGCTATATATCACAAATTCTCCTGGCCCTAATGGAATGACCAAGATGGGCGCGGTGGTTAAGCGCTTCTTTAACTCATCAAAAGTCGCTTGACACTCATCTGTCCATAGGAACTCTTGATCTTTACAAGTCAACCGAGTCATAGGTCTAGGTATCCATGAGAAATCTTCCATGAACCTTCGATATTAACCTGCAAGTCTGAGGAAGCTTCTCACCTCGGAGGCTGATGTAGGAACGGGTCATGCCTTAACTGCTGAGATTTTCTTCGGATCTACCGATATACCATCTCCTGTAATGACATATCCAAGAAATGAAACCTTCTCTAGAAAGAAGTCACATTTGCTAAGCATGGCATAAAACTTCTTCTTCCTCAAAGTTTCCAAGACTATCCGCAAGTGCTGGTCATGCTCTTCGTGGCTCTTCGAGTATATCAAGAAACTTCTATAAAGACAACCATGAATTGGTCTAAGTACTGATAGAAGATTTTGTTCATGAGATTCATGAAGACAGCTGGAGCGTTAGTCAAACCAAATGGCATGACCAAAAACTCGTAATGCCCATATCTCGATATGAATGCAGTCTTCAGGATATTTCCTTCCGAACCTTCAGCTGATGATAACCCAATCGCAAGTCAATTTTGGAAAACACTTTGGCTCCAGTCAACTGATCGAATAAACTATCGATGCGCGACAAAGGGTACTTGTTCTTTACCGTCACCACATTCAAAGCACTATAATCGATGCACATGTGCACTATTCCATCCTTATTTGGCACGAACAAGACATGAGTTCCCATGGTGACACATTGGCACGGATAAAGCACTTCTATAGCAACTCGTCTATCTGGGGTCTTCATTCCACTGACTCCTTTGGTGCTAACGGGTATACTCGGGACGAGATAGGTTCGACTCTTGGAATGAGCTCTATGGTGAACTCAATGTCCCTGTCTGGTGGCAATCCTCGCAGCTCCTCTAGAAATACATCTTGGAAATCGATGATGATAGGGGGATAAGAGATTTTTTCCATCTCCATATGAGTTCCTATGTAGGTGGGTTACTTTTTTCTTCTGATCCTCTATCGAACTCAAATTTCGGCTTATTTGGTGGTCTAAATACAATACTGCCTCTATGGCAGTCAAGGTGTCACACTCCAGTTCCAAAATACATAGGAACTTAAGACATGAGCATGCCAGCTGTACGAATTAGAATAAGCTACCCAATTTAATAGACTTACTCCAGTCATACTATGATGTACCTAAACTACACAGTCATAGGCAAATCTATAATCTATATAGTACTATAATCTCATCCATAGAATTAAGCAACAACAACATAGATAGAAATATGACGAATGAACTTATATGAAATATAACAAGAATTGGATATCCAATACAAATGATCAGTCTATAAAATATAGTCTGATGGAAATATCCATGGAAAAGAAATACAGTGATGAAATAAAAAATACTAAAATAAAAGATAACCAGCCAGAACGTCGGCTAACTAGATAATAATGCTTAAGGCTCTAAATGAAGCATCCTTCAAGCTCATAGAAACTCCTTGGGCAACACCTCTACGTCCTTAGCAACATAACATGTCTTAATACCTGGTCCGTAGATAGTGGGATACAAATGCACATCCGGATCTGGAAAAGAATAAGGTCCTCAGAGGGACGTAACAAGATACAAGAGAAATATGCCAATTTGAACTGAATAAATATAAGGAAATAACTTAGATCACAACACGATCCAATAGCCCATCATCAAAACAATGAACCACACCTACAACCAGACAAGCACAAGGGTGGCACACTATTCCGTGATAAGTCAATGTCCCATGGGTATGTGAATGCATATTAAAGACAACTTTGGACGTATAGGTAGGTGATAAAGATATGGCACTGAATCACAGGCCGACGTCGGATCACGAGCCGATATCTATTAGCAATGAACCACACAGACAACTATGAACCTATCTATAAGGCTAATGATCCCGCAATCTTCTTCGAAGATTACAGAATCGAATAAGGTAATCCCATATGTCTGCTGGTAGTCTTCCCCGTCCATGGACTTGTACAAGTCATATCCATGACTCGGACAAACCATACCTCAATGCCAAGTCATCCTACCTAGACACATTCTAACTATCCAATAAGTCAACGCACTAATGGCCAGTCAATGCGCAACTCATGCATATGAAATATCACTCAAGATGTCGTATAGTAATACGTGTCAAGGCTATAGAAGCTATATCAATAACTTCACCACTAAAGGTAAGTCCATTAACTCTATGTACAGTCATCGATGACAACATCGATGGCACCCATGTCAAACTTAGACGCACATCACTATAACTGTAATCAACAAAAAGAATAGAAGTAGAGAGAATAATTTAAACAGTAATCAAAGGCAAGGTATCTTGCCTAAAATATCGACAAGAGAGAAAATCAGTGATCTGGCTCCAACCGTAGTCGAACAATCACGAATCCCTAAAATATAATTAACTAAAATCAATTCTAATTCTAAGATAACACATCTACAATAAATATACATAGTATTTATAAACTCTATTACAAATATACTAGCTAACTAGTTTACATCTACATACAATTACCTCTACATGTAGTATCATGCCGACATAAAAATAATATTTTATAATATAAAAATAATCAATTTAAATTTTGAAATAAATAAATAAAATTTTGGAATATATATATATATATATATATATATATATATATATATATATATATATTCGTGGCTCGGGCGTGGAATTCATGATGCGCTTGAGCGGCTGGGCATGCGTTTGAGGACGACGGGGCATGTACTGGCTGGATGGAGCAGAGCTACTTTTGGAGACGTCTTTCAGGAGGTCCGTCAGGCCGAGGACGCTGCACTGGCGGCGGAGCAGGACTATGAGCTTCATCCTTCGGAGAGGGGGAGGGCTTCCTGGATGGAGGCTGTTGCCAGATTGAAGCAAAAGGTCCAGGTTGAGGAGTCTTTCTGGAAACAAAAAGCCAGATTGAGATGGGACCTGGAAGGGGATAAGAACACTCGATTTTTCCATGAGTGCACCAGGAGCAGGCAAAGAAAGGCGGGTATTCAGAAAATTATCCGGGCTGATGGTTCTGAAACTGGGTCTTCTGAGGAGGTAGCGACGGAGGCATCCCTATTCTTCTCGAAGCTGTTTACAGCTGAGCCTATTTCTGATGAGGACGCCTTCCTGGATGTCATCCCTAGCATTATTTCTATGGAGGACAATTCTGACCTTGTTCGTTGCCCTGATAGAGCGGAGCTGTTGGAGATTGTTCGGGGGATGGACCCGGCCAGTGGTGCAGGACCGGATGGTTTTTCTGGGAGATTCTTTTCAGCTTGCTGGGACATTATTGCTGCTGATGTGGAGGAAGCCGTTGTTTTGTTCTTCTTGGGTGCGCGCCTTCCGGATTCCGTCTCGGATACCTTCTTATTTCTTATCCCGAAAGTCGAGCACCCGAGGAGCCTTTCTGATTTCTGCCCTATTAATCTTTGCAATTTCTGTAACAAAATTATCTCCAAGATTATTGCTTGCAGGCTGCGGGAATTCCTTCCCAAAATTATTTCTCCGGAGCAAAGTGCTTTTGTTCAGGGGAGAGAGATTGTGGACAACATCATTATTGCTCAGGATATGGTGGCTTCTATGAGGGAACACAACCATGGTGGAAATGTTACAATTAAGCTGGACATGCAGAAGGCATATGACAGGGTTAATTGGCATTTCCTTCTGAGGGTGCTTCGGAGATTCGGTTTTAATGAGGCCTTCTGTGATCTTATCTATCGTCTCCTGGCGGATACTCGGTATGCGGTTCTCCTCAATGGCGCACCTACTGGGTTTTTCTCGGCATCTAGAGGGATCCGGCAGGGGGATCCTCTATCCCCAGCTCTCTTCATTATTGCTGCGGAGGTACTTTCTCGGAACCTCAAGCTTCTACAAGATTCAAATAGGAGATCTTCGTATCATACTCCGATTGGGGGACCGCGTATCTCGCACTTGGCTTATGCGGATGATGTTCTTATTTTCACTTCGGGAGATATTGCTGGATTGCGTGCTCTCCAGCAAGTTCTGCATCGTTATGAGGCTGTTTCTGGACAGAAGATCAATTATTCCAAATCTGCTTTTTATACTGCGACACCATTGGGTGAGGATCGTGCTCGGACTATTTCTACTCTTTTCGGATTTAGTCCTGGTACTCTGCCATTTTCTTATTTGGGTTGCCCGTTAACTTGCGGGAGACGGAATGTTGGGATGTTTAGCTATTTGCTGGATAAAATCCGTTCGAAGCTGATGGGTTGGCAGAACAAGATACTGTCTCCTGGTGGTAAGTTGGTCCTTATTAAGAATGTACTCTCATCTATCCCTATGTACACATTGGCTGCATGTTGCCCTCCCCGGGCCGTTCTCAGGACGATTGAGCGGATGTTTGCAGCTTTCTTCTGGGGTAGCAAGGATGGGGTGGCTAAGAGGAGTTGGCTGGCGTGGCGGATAGTTACTCGGACTAAGTCAGAAGGAGGCCTCGGGATCAGGTGCATGAATGATATTATGGATGCCTTTTCTATGAAGCTTTGGTGGAAGTTAAGGCATGGGAAGGGTCTTTGGGTGGAGCTTCTTAAATCGAAATATTTTCGTAAACGTCATCCTTGTGATGCATCTATGAATTCCAAGTGCTCCCACATTTGGCGACGGATTTTGAGGGGGAGAAAATTGGCAGAACCGCTCATATCGTTTAGACTTAGGCGTGGTGAGGGTCAGCGAGGTGCGAGGCTTGGATTCCGGGGGGTCCCCGGTTGGGTAGTTTTATTATTCCATCGGCAGAGGGAGCGCCCTCAGGGACCAGGCGTGGAACGGGGAGACGGACTCGGGGGTGGAGTCGGACACAGGCGAGGGTGTATGTTGATGGGGTAAGTGCTGATTTGACGGCTTCACAGAATTTAGGCACTGGAGAGCTTCGAAGGTCCGCTAGATTGGCCGGGAGAAGGGTGGTTCTTCCCCAACGAACGGTGATTGTTCGGGCTCTTTCGGACAGGGGAAGAAAGATCAGAGATTCTAGGGCGAGGAATTCTGATAATGGTGGTCCGGTTATTCGATCTTTTTGGACAGCTAATGGTTGGGATCTGTCTTTGTTTTCGGAACAGTTTGGAGTAGAGGCAGCAGGGCGGCTCAGAGAGGCGAATCTGGTTTGCACTTCGGCTCCTGACTCTCTGGTTTGGGGTGATCGGAGAGGTTCCTTCACGCTGGCTGCGGCTTGGAGAGGTTGTCGGATCACTCATCCTACTTTATCACTCTTCAAGAATATATGGGGCAAGTGTATTCCGGCGAAATGGAGCATTCTGATGTGGCGGGTCTGTCACAACCGGCTTCCTACTGATGACATTCTTCAGAAGATTGGCTTCAATCTGGCTTCTAGGTGTCATTGCTGTCGGGATGGGCATGAGGAGAACCTTCAGCATATATTTTTCCACGGGGATCTTGCTATGACGGTATGGTCTACTTTCCGGAGTTTCTTCAAGGCACGGATGCATAGTGACTTTCTGGTCTTTCTTCAAAGGTGGTGGCGGGGTCAGGGTAGTCATCATCGAAGTTCACTTGCTGGTGTGATCATGTGGGTACTTTGGAAGAACAAGAATAAGCATCGTTATGAAGGGCGAGGTGCTGGGTCGGACTTTTTGGTTCGGGAGGTAAAGCGACAGTTTCGTAAGTCGCTGTCGAGTTGCCGCCATCTTCCAACTATTCCACAGTGGGCTTTAGAATAGTGTTTTATTTTCTTCTTTGTTTTTGTTACCACGAGGTCGGATGTAATCATTACCCTCTTTATCAATAAAGGTAACGGTTTTAAAATATATATATATATATATATATATATATATATATATATATATATATATATATATATATATATATATATATTATAAAAAATAAAATAACAACATATACTAGTCATCTAGCATATCCAATATATATTTAATCATGCCTAGTACATATATCATCATACTACTAGATAAAAATAATATTTTTATATCACAAAATATATCATATTATTTCTAGAAAAGTACGTAAATAATTTCTGGATATATTTTAAATATATTTATTTTAAGAAAAACTAGCATCAAAATACATACTTAACTAATACACAATTTATGCCATATGTTGAACCAATTAGAATCGAACGACATGAAAAAAAATATAAAAATTTAATATTCTGGAAAAACTTGAATTAATCAGAGAAATATTTTTTTTATTATAAATCACTTGACAAAAATCATAGAAAAGTTATACGAAGTTTAGAGATCAAATAGCCAAGTTTTAGCATCTTTTCGGTGTCCGAAAAACTAGTATCATGAAAACGATAGCACAAACACATGAATAAGATGCAAATCTGAATATTGGATATTAATAGATAAAGGAGGATTTTAGGATCATTACCAATAAATTGTTCAAGATCAAACGGGTTCGGAAGTCGTCGAAAAGATCCTCGCACCAAAATCGGTCAAATTTGGACCAATTTTAGTGCAACGTATGCCACGGCCAAACCGAATGAAATGGTATGAATTAGCAATTGGAAAACAAAGTAGACACATAGGGCTACCAATTAGTTTTGGTTTTAGGAGAATAGATGAGAAAAAGTAGATGAAACCCATCGAAGAAGATGACCAACCTAGGTTCAGATTTTTTGTTACGGTTGAAAATAACCTTCAAGTTTGGCCTCCAAACGACCAAATAAGTGGACAAAACTCCCCCGGGACTTGATAGTGTTGAAGAGGAGTCTCTTGAAGTCGTCATGGAGGTGGTGGAGTTTACGAAAGTCGAGAAGAAGTTGGTTGAAGGGTTGAAGTGGTCGGCCAAAGCTTGCTTGTGCCGTTGGCCTATGGCAAAGGGGTGGCCGAATTTTGGAATATTGGAAAGAGATGGGTGACCAAAAAGAGCTCCTATATATAAAGTTTGGTCGCATTAGGGTTTGTATGGAGGATGTTTGAATTGATTTAGTAGAGATTTGGTCATCCAATCAACTAATATGGTAGTGGAATTCAAAGAGATTTCCAAATTTGGGAAGGTGGGAGATTGAGTCAAAGATGCATGGGTTTAATGGATATGTGATGCTACTAAATGTCCAAAAATTAAATAAATATATCACTAATTAATTTTGGCAACCCTAGATAGGCTCCACTAATGGTTTGGGCTAGGATTTAGTCCAAACAATTTACCGAACAAAATTTGACTCCAAAAATATAATAAATGGGTCTTGTGTGTCATTTTTAAATTAATAACATATCATGTTTTACTCACTATAGGTGATTAATATGTACCTTTATTCTTGTACTTTGTCCAGCCGGTCACAGCTACTAACACGTTCCCAGATCATATCACCAAACAACACCCCATCACTATTCTTTTATTACACATTTACATGATACGTCGAAAACAAATTCGGTGATAGAGATAAAGGTGTCCAGTCCATATGTACATACAATCCCACAAAGCCCAAAGCAATACAACAATAATCCTACATCAAAGTCTAAATCTTCGACCAAGCTAAATCTCCGGAGCAACACCTATGTCCTAGGTCATATCTCTATCCTTCTCTGCTAATGTCTCAGGCTCTGGCACATAGTAGATAGGACAAATATCCTCGAGCTCACCTACAAAGGATCCAGTCAGAAAAGGAGCAAAGTATATAATCTACAACAATGAAGCAAGTACAACATATGATCAAGTAAAGACATAATAAAATATGACTAACATGAACCATACATGCATAAGCTACTAAACATGAAACATGTAGCAAGGAGAACACGACATGTGATTTGAAATACGTATAAAAGCATGTAACCGGCTGGACAAAGTACAAAAATAAAAATACGGCTTAATCACACGTGCAAAGGCAAAAACACCAACATAATTTGTATCTGCTTCCACTTAAATGAGCATGCCCCTTATTTATAGTGCCTTAAAGGCTTAAAAGAACCTTCTGGAATGAGAATATTCCAGGAATTATTTATAAAGATGCCTAAATAGCATCAAATCTAGCTCGGTGGGACAAAAAATAAATGTGCATGAAATTTTGCCCAAAAATATTTCGAAAGATTGAATTGATTCAACTTGACTCTAACCATATTGCCAAGAGTTCTATTCTTTCACTCTACAACATCATTTTGTTGAGGAGTTCTAGGACACGAGAATTCATTCAAAATTTTGTTTCAATCATAAAAACTTTGAAATCTGCATTTTTGAATTTGCCTCCATGATCACTTCAGATTCGGGTAATCATAAAGCCTTTTTCGCTTTGAACATTTTTGCAAAAAGTTACAAATTTACAAGATGTCTCATTTTTATTCGCAAGAAAATAAATCCAAGTAAACCATGAAAAGTCATCAACAATTACAACGTTTATGGATTTAAAGGAAGATCTTGTTGCTTTGTTCTTTTCACAATCAACACAGACCATATCATTTTTAAAGGTGATTTTCGATAGGCCTCTTACCAGTTTCTTTGAGGACAGTCTAACAATTATTTTCATGTTCGTGTGTCCTAGACGCATGTGCTATAACCAGCTTTTATCTTTGTTAGCATAAAGACACCTACATGCATTGTTAGAATCCTTCGATAGATAGAAAATATAAATATTATCTTTCCTAATACCTCCATGAGCTATCTTGCCAGTTGATCTCTCGTAGATAGAGCACTTGCTTTTTCACAAAATTAATACCATAACCATTGTCATCTAGATGACTGATGCTTAGTAGGTTATGTGTTAATTCTGTTACTAAACATACATTTTTATTACAAAAAAAAGGAGGAATACCAATGTTACCATTATCGATAATATACCCTTTCAGATTATTGTTGAAGGAGACATCCTTATTTCTTCATCGATATCGTTGCAAATAGAACAGCATCACTTGTTATATATCATGAGCAACTACAATCGAGGATCCATTTTCTTTTAGCATGAGAGAGTTGGTCACCTACAACACAAGTTGAAGATGTAACATTTGGTACCCTGAGGGTCCTAATATGTTAGTTTTTGGAACCCATACATATACATTTATATCTACTAATCTTCTAATTTTTCACTATCGTAATATGTGTCATTTTTGGCCACAATAGTAAGAAAATGTATGAGTGCTAGGTGTAGTAGTATAAACGTATATGAAGTGGAGTGTTGAGTCTTGTATGGATATCTGTAATAGAAAGCGTGAATGTGTGCAGCTTTTGTTTTGCTTGCTTTCTTTGTATAAGATCTGTCGTGTGTGACTTTATGATGTGTCACATGTCTTGTGTTAGACTAGGTTGTAGGTTGGAGCACCTGAGTTTCCAGCCTAGTCTTTAACTTCTCGTAGTTAGTAGACAAATTATTATACTTAGCCGTGAGAGCATCCGCTCTTTGTGTAGCTAATTGTATTTCTTCTTTTCTGAATCATAAGCTTCACTAAGCTTTGCATACTCATGTATTATTACGCTTGAGAGCACAATCCAAGCTTAATTTAAGAGAAATTTTTTTTCATCTGTCTCACTAGCAGAAGGTGTGCCTTTTATCTTATTTAATAAGGACGTGACTCTATTATTCTCTATCTTGTGCATTTGGATCTCTTTTCTAGCATGCTTATACTCTCTAAGTGTCTTGCAATCTTCAAAAAGATCATTAAAAGTATTTAATAATTTATCATAAGTAACATTATCTTCAAAGAGAAGATTGTATTGTACCTCATATCCTAATGTCATAAGACACACATTGGCAGCATTACGAGGATTCTCTTCTAATTCAGAATCACTAGCTTCGCCTTCATGCCATACACTTGTATTAACGTACTTGCGAGACGAATATCCTCTTCTACTTGAATGTTTATAGCAATTTTTCTTTTTAGCAGTTGGGCAATCCTGTTAGGGTTATATACTAAAAGCATCACTTTTGTAGTAACCTTATTTCCTTAAATTTTAAATAAGAATCATATGGGCAAATGTTTGCATATTGTATTTGTTGCAAGTGTTAATGCAAATGTCTGATATTCTATATTATAGATAATATGGTGTGTGGTGTCACACAGAAGATCATATTATCAGTTTCCTATGGAGTATATAAATAGTTCACAACCTAGATAGACTTGGACAATCTATTAGAAAGGTTGTAGTGTAATCTGGTATTAGTCTATCTTGACTATAGGTTTACACTAGTACACTTTGTGTGTATTGAACAGGACCACTTGAGGTTGTTCTCTTTGTACTGACTACATAAAGAGAATAAACACCTCTGTTATTATGGATGCTTGTGCTCTTAATCCGGATATAATAACGGACATGTATATGCAGTGTGCATTACTTTGACTCATAAAAGAGTGAGATTCATTATGGATCAATAACCTCTATGAATTGGGTAATAACATTGTATGTATGATGTGATGTTGATTATAAATGGAATCCATGTCCCGATACATCGGGTTGATGATGTCCTCTTAAGGAGCTCATAAGGATTGTCATGTAAACCCTGCAGGTGGATTATATCCGATATGACAAATAAAGTTGAGCGGTACTACTTAAGGATAAAAGATGTCGAATCAATATAGTTGTCAGTAGCTTAATTTGATTGACGGGCATACGATATCCTAACATGGGGAGCCAAACGAGCATATAATAAAAGGAGCCCATAAACATAATTTGGAATTAGGGAGGTAGTGCAACAATAGCTCATTAGTGGACCGAGCTATTGTTAATAGGCCTGGATTGTGTGTTCGGACTGAACACGGGATATCCAGATCCGTTAGGAGGCCTAACCCTAATATCTCCTCATGGTCCCTGCCGTAGCCTATATATATCCTCTATTCTCTAGCCGCCAGATTATGGATCAGAAATCTAAAATTTTCTCTAAATTCGTTATTCACGTAAGGAGAGAAAGAGAGGGCTGCCAAGGAGAAGAAAAGGTTGGGAGATCGTCGCCCACACGACGTCCAACTCGAGGAAGGAATACGTGCAGAAGATCTTGGGGTAGTCCGCTCGAGATTGCCAGGAATTACTTGTCTCCTTTCCACCGCAGGTATAATTCGTGAACCCTAGTTTCCGCCTATAAAGGGTTAGAACACGTATTAGATCTGTTTAACTTTCTATCGATCAATACGCACACCAAAGGAAGGGTCCTGGGAATCCCCAGTTCCATCAATTGGTATCAGAGCCACTTTGGATCTACGTCTTGATTGATACGTCCATGTTGTCCAATAAAACCTGCGCTGTGTAATAGTCGATAGATGTAGATCTGTTCTAACTCGGTTTTGCAGGCATCTTAGATACAACTATTATGGTCCAATGCATATTTTTTTTGATTGTGTGGTTTAAACCACGGACATGTCGTGGATGTTGTTGTTGTTGCTATGGATGTAATTAAAATCACGAGGGTTGATCGTGCTTATTATTTTAATTTTTCAATCTAGATTATGTGTGAACTCCTTCGGGAGGCATAGGATTGATGTAATTTTAATTAATTTTGATCAATCGTGATGGCGGTGGTGGCTGTTTCTGACGCCGGACGAGATGCTGGTTTTAAGCAGTCCAGAGGCAGACAGATGATTTTCGATGAAGGAATCGACAGCCAAAACCTAAAAAAAAAAAAAAACCCCGTATAGATCTGCGTAGCGCCAGATTTTGGATTCGGATAGTTGAGGACGGAGCAGCAAAGATGACCATAATAGTTGGATATTTTCTCTTATTTTTGTCATTTTGTTTTTTCTGATTATGCATGTTTATTATTGTGTGGTTGTTTTTTTGAAAAACCAAGCCTACATTTATAATGGACAACATGGACATAATATCAACTAGTAGAAAAACCCTCATTGTTAAATAACTAAGTGGGAGAGGATTTTTATTTAGTATAAAACCTACGGTCACCATTACTGGTTTGTAGGTGATGTAATTATACTTGCGTGTTGGCTTTAGTGCTTTCCTCCATATCGGATGAGTATAATTATGGATCACCAGTACAAACTTCTTTAGGGATAATTGTAGAAAGTTACCTAGTATGTGTTCACTTCTCCATCTGAAGGAACTCATTACAAGGTAATGGACTTAGTATTAAGTAATGGTATACACTTAGATACAAATAATGGTATCCTCCCCATCGGAGTCACTGCTATTATTTGTATGACCAGAGCAAGACCAGCATATTAATTTTATTTGTCATAAAGTTATATTGACATGATAGTAAAATTAATAAGAAAAATCTACTTGAACAAAGTTGAATTTGTATACGTCCACACTATCGTGGCATGCTAAATTCATGGTGTTCAAGGTGTTGGTGAATTTCTTATTATTGTTTTGAGGGAATCAATATTTAGTTAATTCAAAAAGTTTTTTTGCCCTACATAATTTTATTTATGTGATTCTCAGGATTTCAAAAATGGGTTCTTTCAATCCACTTATGGTGATTCTTAAAGAAAACAAACTTACTGGACCTAATTATATTGACTGGAAACGTAATTTGGATATTGTTCTGACTGCTGAGGAGTACAAATATGTACTTGTTGAGGAATGCCCACCTAAGCCTGATGCTAACTCTGATGAAGAGGTCAAAGAGGCTTATAAGAAGTGGAAAAAGGCAGATGAGATAGCGCGGTGTTATATTCTGGCATCTATGTCAAATGTACTGCAACATCAGCATCAGGCCATGGCCACAGCTTATGACATGATGTATAACCTCAAGGAACTCTTCGGACATCAGAGTAGAGCAGCTAGGCAGTTTGCTATAAAATGTTTGATGAATACAAAAATGGCTGAGGGTACACTAGTAAGGGATCATGTTCTCAAGATGATGGGTCATCTGAATGAAATGGAGATCCTTGGAGCTGAAATCGATGGGGAAACCCAGGTCGATATCATTCTCGGGGCTTTGCCTAAAAGTTTTGACAATTTCTGCCTTAATTACAACATGAACAAAAGGTTGTATAGTTTGGCAGAACTTGCAAAAGAGCTACAGGATGCTGAATCTCTCTTTAGGCAGAGTGGTCATGTTTTTGTTTCTGAAAAGGCTTCTACTTCTAAGCCAAAAGGCGGTAAGAAGAAGAATAACATTCAAAAACAGGCAAACTCAGCAAAGAAGGGCATGGGACCTCAAGGCGCGGTGAAAAAGCCGAAAGGCAAATGTTTCAAGTGCAAAGGGTCAGGACATTGGAAGACTGATTGTCTACTTCTCAAACAAGGGAACAAAGAAGGTATATCTCATTTACTAATAGTTGAAACATGTTTAGCGGTGTTATCTACCGGCACCTGGTGTGTAGATACAGGAGCCACTAATCATGTCTGCAATACATTGCAGGGGTTCCAGGAAACCAGACGGCTCAGTGATGGAGAGATATGCTTGTTCATGGGTGATGCTACAAAAGTATCGGTCGTTGCATTAGGAGATGTTACTTTATCTTTTGGTAGAAATAAGTCTTTGACATTGAGAGATTGTCTTTATGCACCTTCACTTAGAAGGAATTTAGTTTCTGTTTCTATGTTAGTTAAGGATGGATATTCAGTTTATTTTAATAACAATATTGTTATTAGAAAGAATAAACATTTTATCTGTTCTGGTGCATTGGTTGATAATTTGTATGTCATTAATCCTATTTTGTCCACAATGCAACTTATGGAAATGAATAATATGTCATCTAACTTAAATAAGAGAAAAGAACCTTCTTGTATGAACCAAACATATCTTTGGCACTTACGATTGGGGCATATTAACCTAAGAAGGATTCAAAGACTGGTTGAAGATGGACCTTTGAGTTCATTGGAAGTGGAGGCACTACCAGTCTGTGAATCCTGCTTGGAAGGTAAAATGACCAAAAGGTCTTTTACGGCAAAGGGGTATAGGGCCAAAGATATGTTGGAATTGGTTCATTCTGATTTGTGTGGACCCATGACTATCCAAGCTAGAGGTGGCTTTGAATATTTTGTCACATTTATTGACGATTATTCAAGGTATGGATACATTTATTTGATGCACCGTAAGTCTGAGTGCTTTGAGAAATTCAAAGAGTACAAGGCTGAAACGGAGAAACGTCATGGAAAATGTATCAAGTGATTACGATCAGATCGTGGTGGCGAGTACCTCTTTGGAGATTTTAGGGATTATTTATCAGAGGCTGGGATTGTATCCCAATTGACTGCACCTGGAACGCCCCAACAGAATGGTGTAGCCGAAAGAAGGAATAGAACTCTTATGGAGATGGTTAGATCAATGATGAGTTATTCGGATTTGCCAGATTCATTTTGGGGATATGCCTTAGAGACTGCAGCTTATATTTTGAACTTGGTTCCTTCTAAGTCAGTACCTCTTACTCCCACAGAGCTGTGGATTGGGCGTAAGCCTAGTCTGAAACATGTTCGCATTTGGGGTAGTCCAGCATATGTGCTGAATGGGAAAGCAGATAAGTTGGAATCTCGTATAGAAGTACGCTTGTTTGTAGGCTATCCAAGAGGAACGAAAGGAGGTTTATTTTATAGTCCTAAGGATCAGAAGGTCATTGTTAGCACCAATGCCCGATTCTTAGAGGAAGACTATGTGATGAACCATAAACCCACAAGTAGAGTTATTCTAGAAGAACTGAGACGTGAGACACCAAGTACTTCATTACCAACAGTACAAGAGGATGAACCACAAATAACTGCACAACGTGTCACAAATGTTACCCCACAACCGATAGTGCCTCGTCGTAGTTGGAGGGTTGTGATACAACCTGATAGATATATGTTCTTAGGAGAGTCGTCAGACTTCGTCCCTGAGGAACAATATTATGATCCATGTACCTACAATGAAGCACTCCAAGATAAAGATGCAGAGTCTTGGCAAAAAGCAATGATATCTGAAATAGAATCTATGGATTCTAATCAGGTCTGGGAGCTTGTAGAACCACCCGTTGGTGTAAAAGCCATTGGATACAAGTGGGTCTATAAGAGAAAAGGAGGATCAGACGGTAAGGTTGAAACCTATAAAGCTCAGCTTGTAGCAAAAGGTTTTACTCAAAGAGAGGGTATCGATTATGAGAAAACCTTTTCTCCTGTAGCCATGCTTAAGTCTATTCGGATTCTTTTATCTATTGCAGCTCATCTCGATTATGAGATTTGGCAAATGGATGTCAAGACAGCTTTCCTTAATGGAAGTCTTGAGGAAGACATCTATATGAAGCAACCAGACGGGTTCATTGAAAAGGGCCAGGAGCATCTTGTTTGTAAGCTCAAGAAGTCCATTTATGGACTTAAGCAAGCTTCTAGATCTTGGAACATATGTTTTGATCAGGTGATAAAATCCTATGGATTTGATTAATGTCAGGATGAATCATGTGTATACAGAAAGTGTGACAGAAATGGGGTGGTGTTCCTAGTACTTTATGTGGATGACATCTTGCTCATTGGAAACAATGTGAAGGTATTATCTGATGTAAGGGTATGGTTATCCAAACAGTTTGATATGAAGGACTTGGGAGAAGTAGGTCACATCCTTGGGATCAAAGTTCTACGAGATCGTAAGAAAAGGATGTTGGGCTTATCCCAAGCTTCCTATATCGATACTGTACTAACTCGTTTTAGTATGCAAAATTCTAAGAAAGGTTTCTTACCTTTTAGACATGGAATTGCTCTATCAAAGGAGCAGTGTCGGAGGACACCTAAAGAGATAGAGAACATGAAGGCAGTTCCTTATGCTTCAGCAGTAGGAAGCTTAATGTATGCAATGCTATGTACGAGACCAGACATCTGCTTTGCCGTAGGCATGGTCAGCAGATATCAGTCTAACCCAGGACAAGAGCACTGGACTGCCGTAAAGCATATTTTGAAGTACCTGAAAAGGACTAAAGAGTATATGCTAGTTTACCAGGCAGATAGTTTAGTTCCCTTGGGGTATACAGACTCAGATTTTCAGTCAGATAGGGATTCCAGGAAATCTACCTCAGGTTATGTGTTTACTTTGGGAGGTGGAGCCATTGTGTGGAGGAGTATCAAGCAAAAATGTATTGCTGATTCCACCATGGAAGCCGAGTATGTGGCAGCCTCTGAGGCAGCCAAAGAAGCGGTTTAGCTCAGAAACTTTCTGTTGGACTTGGATGTGGTACCTAGTTTGCCTAAGTCTATTACACTTTATTGTGATAATAGTGGTGCAGTTACAAACTCGAAGGAACCACGAGCCCATAAGACAGGCAAACATATTGAGCGCAAGTACCACCTGATACGAGATTTCGTAAAGAAAGAAAAAGTTGCTGTGATCAAGATAGCATCAGCCGACAACCTAGCTGATCCCTTTACAAAGAGCTTACCAGCTAAGGCTTTTGACAGTCATGTTGAGGGAATGGGAGTCAGATGTGTAGCAGAATGGCTTTAAGTATAAGTGGGAGATTTGTAACAGTATACTGAAAAGCAATACTTTGAGTATAAGTGGGAGATTGTTAGGGTTATATACTAAAAGCATCATTTTTGTAGTAACCTTATTTCCTTAAATTTTAAATAAGAATCATATGGGCAAATGTTTGCATATTGTATTTGTTGCAAGTGTTAATGCAAATGTCTGATATTCTATATTGTAGATAATATGGTGTGTGGTGTCACACAGAAGATCATATTATCAGTTTCCTATGGAGTATATAAATAGTTCACAACCTAGATGGACTTGGACAATCTATTAGAAAGGTTGTAGTGTAATCTGGTATTAGTCTATCTTGACTATAGGTTTACACTAGTACACTTTGTGTGTATTGAACAGGACCACTTGAGGTTGTTCTCTTTGTACTGACTACATAAAGAGAACAAACACCTCTGTTATTATGGATGCTTGTGCTCTTAATCCGGATATAATAACGGACATGTATATGCAGTGTGCATTACTTTGACTCATAAAAGAGTGAGATTCATTATGGATCAACAACCTCTATGAATTGGGTAATAACATTGTATGTATGATGGGATGTTGATAATAAATGGAATCCATGTCCCGATACATCGGGTTGATGATGTCCTCTTAAGGAGCTCATAAGGATTGTCATGTAAACCCTGCAGGTGGATTATGTCATGCCCCAGTTCTGGAATACGGGGACGTACACGGCCAGCTACACCGTATAAGGTACGAATACGCTATACGGTGATGACGGCTGTCCAGTCTGGTTGGGTATCCTAGCATGCAATCAATCTATGGCCTAAATCCGATCTCATATCCACAGGTAAATCACAATGAGACAATATCAAGAGAGATAATCACATAAAAAAAAGGAAATACTCATATGAAAATCTAAAATCTACAGTACAGGATAATAATGTAGACAAGTATACCTTCCCACAGTTCCTAGCATGGTCTGGAACTGAAGCACACCCTCCAAGTCAATGTCTGGAAGATCCACCGGGTCGGTCTCAGACAATCTGGGAACAATCCAGGGTTGGTCAGGCCAACCGCAGCAAGTACCAGAAAGGAAGGCTCAAGGACGGGCGAAGAAAACCAGCAGGATAAAATATGACAAGGGTAACATCTAAAAACAGTAAATAAAGGTAAGGGATCGTGCGGTACCAACGCACGATAACAATCCACAAGTATAGTGAAGCTAACACAATCACAATCTTCCTAGCATCCACTAACACCTGTACTGCCAGCTGGAAATCAATATCAGCTGGCTAGCAGGCAACAAGCCAAACAACACAGAAGGACAAGCGGCCACACAATGCCTACGGCTTGCTATTATTAGCTAACTAGGGTTATCACAGGCCTAATTACTAACAATATGCAATGAGACTTCAAAGTCCAGCTCCTGCTTGCTACTACCCGAATGGCCCCATCAAAAGAAAAAGATAGATATAGCAGGCACACTGCAGTAAGATACATGTGTCCTAAAGAAGTGCCACACTCGACGGAGGGCTGGGAATGCGCTCATCTCGACGGATAGCAACAAATCCCTAGTATATATATATAGATACATAGGGCCGGGGTCAGACAAGCAACAGGTCACTGGGAAGTCCCCATGAACGACATGATTAATCTAGTTATTAGCCTAGTCATTTTCATTATGGATCCCTGACCGTGGTACTCAGGGATCCATGTCCTAGACATGATGCAAGATAAGACTGGACTGGTGGCTTATACAAGCACAATCAAGAGAAATCAACCACGGTGTCAAGACGGGGTCATGCTGAGCAGGTCAGGACTGGCTGTCGCAACAGCAATCAAGAGTAAACATGCCATATCGAGAGTACTAGTCAGGAGTGCGCCACCACGGGCCACTATCAAGAATCAAGAGTATACATGCCAGGTTTACTGTCAAGTCCAGAGTGCTAGTCAGGAGTGCACCTCTACGGGCCACTAATCAAGAATCAAGACAGGTCCAGGTCATCGTGTAATACCAGGAACAAGGTCAAACCTATCAGTCACGAGAAGTCATATGCCCAAATCGTGACATGGATAACAAGTCGGGTACAAGATCAAAATCCCTACTATAATAGTCTGTCAAGTACACATGGGAACCTACAGCTCAAATCATCAAGTCGATCAATCCACCTTATCAAACTATCCGGAGTCTCCTATCTACGATGGAAATCAATATCATGTCAGGAAGGTCAATAACCAAATACCAAGCTAATCACTATAAGCAACGCTAGGCCCTCTGGCTCACAAGAATCCTCCAAGTCAATGATCACCAGCCACTAAAAAACGAGCCCCTCAACTACTAAGACATAGCAATCAAACCAGGTTCCCCAGCTACTGAAATACAAAAAGGTACCAGGTTTAGGGCGTTTGGGAAGTCGAGTAAAAAAAATATATAATAATACCCTCGATATTCTCCTCGTTCCACGAAATATTCGAAATCACCAAAATCTAAGAATCCACATAGATCCACCAAGTCAATATCCCGAGATCGTACTCTCCATAATACTCAATCCTCAGTCATATCCACAAGTCACAACTCCCAATACATAGGACAACTGTCAGCTCTATCTGACTAGACTAGGACAACCCCTAGGATGAAGGGTCAAGGGACAAGAGTCTGGTAATAAATATCGTCGGAAGTGGCAAGGATTACACGGACCGCTCTGGAGCAAATCTACAACCCTTAAACCAAACAAGGACCAGGGTTGCAGACCGTCTCCCGGGTGGAACCGCTCTCCTTACGCTATCCGACGGACAAGACAGATCAGGAGCTAGGCGACTGATCTAGTCTGGAGTCTACCTAGCAAGCAATGGGATCAGGTATACTATACCAAGGTGAACAGGCACGAGCCCAGTCCAGCAAACCAAAGGAATGGTTCTGCCCAGTCCTTCGAACCAAATTCCCGATCGGGAATTTTGGAAGAATCCGGCAGAGTCTCCTCTGTATTCTGGACAGGAGCTCCCAGCGAGTTGGGGCTAAAATCCACTCGGCGCAACCCGCCGCGGAATCGCAGAATCGCAGACTGAGAACACTAGGTCTCAGCTACCAGCAGTTCTATGATGCGTACTGGGAAGAAGTCGATAGCCGAGAACACTAAGTCTCGGCCTCCAGCAGCACAACGATGCGTACTGGAAATCAATCGAACCCGAGACCACTAATGTCTCGGCCTCCAGCAGCACTACGATGCGTACTGGGCGCCAAGCCAACATGCATAATAATAAAATAACCGTCTCGCAGGGCGCACCACAACACATGCCCATAAATCCCTAACCCAAGCACAATCACCGCCACAAGTAAAGTTAGCCAGAGCCGTTACCCGACCGCGAGTCGGACACGGGACATACAGGGACAATCCATACATGTGAGTCGTGCTCGTGTCCTCGGAGGTGTGGATGACCCATCCGAGTTGCCCGATACGGTCTATCCCGGTATCGGACCAAGCTATCCTAAGTTATCATCATGGCAGTTCTACTACTAGGCTACATTAATCATGGTTATAAAATTTACAAGTATAATTAATTAAATGAAATAAAATCCAGGAGAGAGGGCAAGAGCCGTCGATGAGCAAGGGATACTTGCCTAGAGGGCTCGGCTAGGTAAGCAAGTCATCGACAGTCGTGATCCAAGCTAGCACGCCAATCGAGATCCTCAGAACACACAATAAACAATCATTAGCACCAAACAATAAAATAATAGGAGAAATTACCGGGGATGGCAGGAGGCTATACCGTGTGGGTCCCGCAAGCAGTGCAGGGATCTGGCAAGGAAATCGAGGTACGCAGATCGATACGGACACGTAAACCGAGACATGTACGTATATCGAGACACACACGAGAATCGAGATGACACGAATATCGAGATGGTACGAATATCGAGATAAACGGGAAATACGTGCACGTAAATCGAGACGTGCACGTAGATCGAGAAAATCACGAATATCAGAATGGTCCACGAATCATGCAACACGCAAATCGAGGCGAGCACGTAAATCAAAATAACCCAAAGTCCAAGGAGCACGTAAATCGATACGACACACAAATCGAGGTGCGCACGCAAATCGATGCGATACGAAAATCAAGAAAGGCACAAAGGCCGAGGCACAGAAAACGAGACGGTGTGCAAACCAAGATGACACATTGCCCGAGGCAGTGCGGGGCTCGAGGCGTCCCGCTGCCCAAGGCAATACATAGATCTAGGTGCACGAAAACCAAGAATGCACGCAAATCGAGGTGCACGCAAACCGAGGCACGTGCAGAACGCGGTACACGCGGACCGAGCATCGTACTGCTCGAGGCAGCGCATGCATCGAGGCACGTGGCCCGAAGAGCACGCAGCCCGAGGCTGGCTCGCTGCTCGAGCAGCGCGGGGCCCAAGGGCGTCCCGCCACTCGAGGCTGGCATGGCGCTCGCGGCGGGGCACGGCGGCTCGCCGGACAGAAGGGAAGAGGGAGAGGAGGAGCAGATCTATGGAGGGGAAGAGCCGTCGGGGTCGGCCAGGCTCCGACAGAGGGAAGAAAATAGAGAGGGGAGGCCGGAGGAGCTTACCGGGATCAGTCGGGCCGGGACAGCTCCGCGATAGAGAAGAACAGCAGCAGGAGGAAGAGCTCCGGCCAGGCAGGCCGGGAAGAGGGCGGCGGCCACGAGTGGTGGTGGTTGCGGCGGAGGGAGGCCGGGGGCCGCGGAGGAGAGGGTGGAGACGACGGCGACGCGGCTCCTGGAAGAGGGAGCAGAGGAGGAGAAGAAGATGATGGTGGTGGCGGCGGTGGCTGGAAGTCGTGGTGGCGGCGGCTGATGGCGGAGACGACGATGATGGTGGAGGAGACGACGATGATGGTGGTGCTGGTCGACGTGGTTGCGGTGCTGGTGGGGAAGGTGGCTGGAGATGGAGGGAGAGTCGGAGATCGAGTGGGGAGGAGGAGGAGACAGGAAGCGAGCGAGAGAGAGAGTGAGGGAGGAGAGAGGGGGAGCTCGGGAAGAGGACTGGGGAGAGGGAGGAAGAGTGAGGAAGAGAGAGAGCTGAAAGAGAGAGAGAGGGGATTTGGGGGGTTCTCCAGGGAAGAGAGAGATGGGAGATTTCGGGAGAGAGAGAGGTGAGAGAGGGAAAGGTGAGGGAGGAGAGAGGGAGTGGGTGAGTGATGTGAGGGGTAATTTGAGTGAGGAGAGAGGGGGTTAGGTTAGATATTTTGGGAGGGTAGATTTGGAACAAGAAAATTAATAATAACAATACAATAAAATTCACCTCCAATAATTTCAAACAAAATTTTAACAATGCCCAAATTTTAAAATCCTTGAAATATAATAATACGGTCATATACGTATTTCAAAATAGGAATATTACAGATTATATCCGACATGACAAATAAAGTTGAGCGGTACTACTTAAGGATAAAAGATGTCGAATCAATATAGTTGTCAGTAACTTAATTTGATTGACGGACATACGATATCTTAACATGGGGAGCCAAACGTGCATATAATAAAAGGAGCCCATAAACATAATTTGGGATTAGGGAGGTAGTGCAACAATAGCTCATTAGTGGACCGAGCTATTGTTAATGGGCCTGGATTGTGTGTTCGGACTGAACACGGGATATCCAGATCCGTTAGGAGGCCTAACCCTAATTTCTTCTCATGGTCCCTGCCGTAGCCTATATATATCCTCTATTCTCTGGCCGCCAGATTACAGATCAGAAATCTAAAATTTTCTCTAAATTCGTTATTCACGTAAGGAGAGAAAGAGAGGGCTGCCAAGGAGAAGAAAAGGTTGGGAGATCGTCACCCACACGACGTCCAACTCGAGGAAGGAATACATGTAGAAGATCTTGGGATCGTCCGCTCGAGATTGCCAGGAATTACTTGTCTCCTTTCCGCCGCAGGTATAATTCGTGAACCCTAGTTTCCGCCTATGAAGGATTAGAACACGTATTAGACCTGTTTAACTTTCTATCGATCAATACGCACACCAAAGGAAGGGTCCTAGGAATCCCCAGTTCCATCAAATCCTTCTTGATGTGACATGTCTTTTTACAGTTGTAACATACATGCTCTTCTTTAAAGTAACTTTTTCTTCCTGTTTCAAACTTTAGATCGCCTAAAATTCTAGTGGTTAGGGCTACTTCCTCATTGCTTGAATCATCGTCTTCAGTTATTTCATCGGAGATCTTCTTGTGATGTGCCTTAAAAGCAATGATTTTCTCCTTTGGTGTTGATTGTTCTTGCTCTTTGAGATCCAGTTCATGTGTCATGAGCTTGCTCATGAGTGTCTCAAGAGTCATGATGATGAGATCATTTCCATTTATGATTGTCATTGCTTTGGGATTCCAGCTCTTGGTGAGCCCCCTAAGTACTTTGCATATCTTCTCATGATTATTATATTCATTGTCAATAGAAGAAAGAGGATTAACAATATCAAGAAATCTTGTGAACATCAGTATAATAATCTCATTTGGCTTCATTTGGAAGGCCTTATATTCTTGTGTAGTCTACTGGTCTTAGATTCCTTTACTTGTGAAGTTCCTTCATGAGTTACCTCACTAAGTTTCCAAACATCATGAGCATGGCACATGTAGATACTCTATTGAACTTAGTCCTGTTTACAACACAAAATACTATATTTATGGCTTTAACATCAAGAGTGGCTTATTTCTTTTCCTGGTCCGTGTATCTATGATGTGGTTTTTTCACAAGATTATCTTCTACAACAATTTTGACTAGCTTTTTATAGTTGTCTATAACAATAGACCATAGATCAAAATCTAGTAACTTGAGATAGAAGCTCATACGTATTTTTCTAGTACGTATAGTTGGAACCATCAAATAGGGGTGTCCTATTTGTGGATTGACCTTCACCATTGTTGGTGTAAATGGATTTTACAGTTATCATAGGTTCAACTCTTAGGATGTTAAGCTTATTGAAAGAGAACCTGCTCTGATACCAATAAAGAAAACTCTAGAGGGGATGAATAGAGTGTGTGTCACAATTACCGAATACAAGTAAGGCTAAACACCAACTAAAAATAATAACAAGAAGTATAAAAAATGAACAGAGTAAGAAGTCACAAACGCTATCACCGCAATATATACTGGTGTCCCTCGTGGAGGAATAATCCGGTCCCAGTTACTCTTGCCCGGTGTTAATCAACTATTTATGAAATAGCGTACAACACAAGCTTTGATCCGAAGAGCTTGTCAATTTCTTACAACCGCAAGCTTTGATCCAAATAGCTTGTCGACTTCATATTACCATAAGCTTTGATCCGAAGAGCTTGCCGACTTCGACACTTTTATGAAAAGTGAATTTGGAATTTTCTAAGTAATTACATCTCAAACAACTTCTAATCGAACGTCACATTTAGGCACTTAAAGGGCTCTAGGAAGTTGTTGTTTGGGGATGGAAAAGATCTAAGCTCAGATAGGAACTCAAATAAATAGATGAAAGTGAGAATTTTGAATGATTGAGTATGGTATATAATTCCATTCTATTTATAGGATTTTTTGAACCGAGTTCGAGTAGAGTTCGATTCCCAAACGTTCAAAAATTCGAGCGTTAGAGTCTAGTCTTCAGGAAGAATGAGTCGAACTAGGGTTTCTGGTTTTAGGTTGGCCAAGTTCGGTCTGAGTTCGGTTAGGAACCGAACTCTGGCTGAGTTCTCTCCCTAATTCCAGAATGTTGGGTTTCAGGATATTTGTGGACTTTTGGTTGGTTTGGATCTATTTTTTGGGTAGGTTTATTTGAGTGGACTCGAGTGTCATCTAGTTGCCAAGTGCGACTCAATTTACATACGTCCTAGACTCAAATAAAATGTAAAATACATAACAAATTGTAAAGAACCAAACGTCAACTTGTGAGCAGTCTTCTTGACATAACAACAGTGACTTTGTAGCAGTTGTGATTCGAGTTGCTTATATCGAATCAAAGTTCATTAGTTATCATAATCGAGTTGAACATGACCAATTAGGCCAACATATATCATTTTTATAGATATTAGCATCTATAATCTTATAAGGAGTTGTTAATGCCTTATTATCCATGGAACTAAGTGTCTGAGTAGTATGTTCACATTATTTTATGGGAACAATGCCTTCTTTAACACAATTTAAATCAGCACCACTATCAACTAGTACAATAAGATTTCTAATAAAATATTCATTATTTATAATTAAATTGATCTTTATATACCATTTATGAGTTATGAATATATCAAATTTCCTAAAAAAAAACTATCTTCTAAATACAAAAGATTAACCTTCATTAGTAACTTCTTTTCCTTTATAAGTTTCTCCATGTTCTATCAAGACAAGACATTAATATGTTTTTCTGAATTATTTTGAATTTTAGATAGTTTTTCTAAAATTGCCAGTCTTTGTTGTGGTATCTCATCTTGAGATTTAAGACTTTGAATTTCTATTTTAATGTTTTTATCTCATTGTTGAGGTCATTGATTGTAACTAGCTTTAAGACCTTTTTCTTATATCTATCAAGAAACTCAGATCGATAGAGTAAAAGTATGTTTATTAGTTCTAGTTTTTTCTTCTTCTTTTTCAAGAATATCAATTATTTTCGTTTTAACCTTTATAGGTAACTCATTTTCAAGGAGAGCTCCTAATATCTCTTTCTTTTCTTTTATTGATATAGTATTAAAAGATAATCTGTTCATTTCTACTATAGACTTATAGTAGTTAGTATCATAATTCATTGTATAAATTTTACATTGACAACTTGAGTCACATTCTTCATTACTTGAAGTGCTCATTTCATTATCTGAAGAATTTAATTCATATTCAGAATCTATCATAATTTTATGAAGAGTTTTCCTTAGACCTTCATCCTCTATTTCATCGATCTTCCTTTTAGTATAACATTTATTTGCATAGTGGCCTAATTTTACACATTTATAACATTAAATTATCTTCTTATTAGAAGATCTTTTTACCATGGGGTGAAGAACTTATTTCCTTTTTATTCTTTTTTGAAAAGTATTTTTTCTTTTTTCTATAATGATGATTGTATGCTTTTGTCTTAAATTTTTTCTTATTAGCAGGAGGATTAAATGTTTCCATAGCAAATTAATTACAAAATTCTCCCAATTGCTTTCTTTCTGATAGTCGTTGGAATTTTATCCGATTTCTTAATTTCAAATCATTACAAAGGGCTAATCCTTCTTATATACAATATTAATTAAATTACCATATATAAATTGTTGAAACAGAATAACTTCACTATGTTTATTCCTTAATCCTTGTCTTATTCTTTCTACAAATAGATTTGGTAATTCGTCTATAAATTTAGACTTTCATAACTCTATTTAAGAAAGTGTCTTTATACCATCTAAAATGAGGGTAGGACATCTTAGATTGTGTAAGAGAGTTCTAATTCTCTCACCATGATCAATTATTCCACCACTAAAGTGTTCAAGTATTGTAACTGCCAAGGTGTACACAACATCTTGAACTTGTTCATTATTTTCATTTTTAACGGTATTTAAAATCTCATTCTTTTGTTCTGTTGTGAGAAAATGATCTCACCAGCCTTTTGAAGTGCCAGTAAAACCACAATAATATAGAAAGCTATATATTTTTTTTAATCTTTATTATCACTAGATTTACAAATGATACTATACATCAACATTCAATGCAGAGTATCATGAATCTGTTTGTCAGAAAAACCATCTATATTCCATTCATAGATAGTTTTGCTATGATAATTATTTTGAGTTATAAAATCATTTTCTTCAAAGAGAACATCCATTAGAGTTAGTATTTTGTAATAGTATTTTGTTAAATTTGGTTTACTATATTTTTGATTCATAACATTTATTTTAGACGAGTATATTATTTCTCTGTTAATATCATGAAAGGATTGTTGAATCTGGAAATTGCTGAGAAACCCAATTTCGGGGTTGGGTTGTATGAAAAATCCACCCGCAGGATAGGTTTTATGAAATACCCAGAATTATATAATTCCACGTCAAATATTCAAAGATTCCCTTTAGATGCTCTGTATTTACAAAATTAATACCATAACTACCCCTCCGCACAAACTCAGATCTGGATTGCGATTCTCTTCTTCTTCTTCTTCTTCTTCACGAGAGATCTGAATTCCATTGCTCTCATCTTCAGCAGAGATCGCAAAGATAGTTCGTAGTTCACTATGCTTTTTTTTCCAGTCGAACTCCGATCATCGCTCATCTTCTTCTTCTCCGACAATTAGGTCAATTATGGAGAGAAGATCTTCTTCTTCTTTTCCATAAGAGTTAGCATCGTTTTGAAAGAAGAACGAAAACTCTTGAATCTTTATTCATGTCAAATTTCTTTCCACAAAACAAAAAAACAAAAAAAATTAGGTTTTCTGTCAACTGTTCTCCGTCGATATCACACGAAGAATAGTCATTCTCCTGCATTTTTAACAAGGAGAATGTCATTCTCCGTGTTGAATGGCATTCTCCGTGTTGAATGGCATTCTCCGTGTTTCTAACACGGAGAATGGTCATTATCATGTGTTTTAATATTTGAATGACCATTCTCCGTGTCATTTAACACGGAGAATGTCATTCTCCGTGTCATTTAGCACGGAGAATGGCTATTCTCCGTGTAATTTAGAAACGGAGAATGCCATTCTCCATACTAAATTACACGGAGAATGGTCATTCTCCTACGTTTTAACACTGGGAATAACCATTCTCCGTGTAAATTAACACGGAGAATGTCATTCTCCGTTTTAATTAAGACGGAGAATGCCATTCTCCGTTTTATTTAATACGGAGAATGACATTCTCCTTGTTAATTTACACGGAGAATGGCATTCTCCCTGTTTCTAACACGGAGAATGGTCATTCTCCTGCGTTTTAACACTGTAATGACCATTCTCCGTGCTAAATTACACGAAGAATGGCCATTCTCCGTTTTATTTAACACGGAGAATGACATTCTCCATTTTATTTAACACGGAGAATGGCATTCTCCGTGTTTCTAATACGGAGAATGGCCATTCTCCTGCGTTTTAACACTGTAATGACCATTCTCCGTGCTAAATTACATGGAGAATGACCATTGTCCGTGTAAATTAAGACGGAGAATGACCATTCTCCGTGTAATTTAGCACGGAGAATGGCCATTCTCCGCGTAAATTAAGACGGAGAATGCCATTCTCCGTGTTACTAACACAGAGAATGACTATTCTCCGTGTAAATTAAGACGGAGAATGATATTTTCCGTGTTACTACACGGAGAATGGCCACCCTCATGCGAAATTAACATTTTTTGTGTTCTAACACGGAGAATGACCATTCTCCTGCATTTTATGGTCAGTTGAAACTTTGAAGGGCCATAACTTTTGACTGGGAGGTCGAAACGAGGTCCGGTTTGTCCCAAAATGAGCGTATCTTCGAGGAGCCTGAAAGTAACCGCTTCTCCGTTAGACGGCCTTCCGAAATTTTAGAATCGCAAAAAAATGATGTTTGGACCTCCGTTTTAGCACTTTTGCCGTTTGTTTCGGTCTTTCCGAAATTTTTCGACGAGTTTTTGAAGATTTTTGAGAAGAAAACCTAGATTCGAAAGTGAGCTGCGTATGGAAGAAGATGAAGTATCGAAACGTTTTTTTTAAGAGTAGTTTCGTGGGTGTTTTCAATAAATTAGAAGGAAGGGCAAAAAGGTATTTCGGAACCCTCTTTATATATTTTTTGCTAATTCTGGGCACGCGATGAAATGTTATTGTGCAGTGGGTTTTTCATAAAACTTTTTCATTTTTTGGGCATTTCATAAATTGTTGAATATTTGTTATTTCCATATTCTCTTCAAAATAAGTAAGAGATTCTTGTATTGAGCCTTCAACTTCTTGAGACTCTTTTTCTGAGTCAGATGTTTCCTGAATTGAGGATTCACCATCTAAAGTATTTATTTATGTTTGCCTCAATTGAACAATTAAATCATTTATTTCATCCTTAGTAACCTCAGGATACTTTAATTTAAATCCACTATTGTCAATTGGAGGCTAAATAGGAATACTTTTATTTTTTTTAAATTCTTTTGTATTGAAGAAATATCTTTCTTACGGATAAAATTAATTTTTTCAGTAGCATTTCTAGAGCAGTCTCAACTCTAGTCAACTATTGTCCAATTACTTGGATATAAGTATTGGTATAGTTATTTTGTTGAATAACATTATGTAATTTTTGAATAATTACTTCCGAAGAGCTTGCCGACTTCACACGACCACAAGCTTTGATCCAAAGAGCTTGCCGACTTCAACACTTTTATGAAAAGTGAACTTGAAAATTTTCAAGTAATTACAACTCGAACAACTTCTAATCGAACGTCGCACTTAGGCACTTAGAGGGCTCTGAAAAGTTGTTATTTGGAAATGAGAAAGATTTAAGCTCAGATGGGAACTCAAATGAATAGATGAAAGTGAGAATGAATGAGTGATTATGGTATAGAGTTTCATTCTTTTTATTAGTTTTTTCTGACCCGAGTTCGGACACAGTTCGGTTCCCAAATGTTCAAAAATTCGAAGGTTGGAGCCTGGTCTTCAAGAAGAATGAGTCGAACTAGGGTTTCTGGTTTTGGCTGACCGAATTCGGTCAGGGGCCGAACTCTAGCCGAGTTATGTCTCCCTAATTCCAGAATGTTGGGTTCAGAATATTTGTGGACTTTTGGTTAGTTTTGATCTGGTTTTTGGGTAGGTTTATTTGAGTGGACTAGGGTGCCATATAGTTGCCAAGTGCGACTCGATTTACATATGTTCTATACTCAAATAAAGTATAAAATACATAACAAAATGTAAAGAACCAGATGCTAACTTGGGAGCCGTCTTCTTAACGTAACAACAGTTACTTCGTAGCAGTTGTGATTCGAGTTGCGTTATTTTGAATCAAGGTTCAATTAATTATCAAAATTGAGCTGACCATGACCAATTGGGCCAGCACCCTTTTCTCTTCATCTTTTTTTTTTTTTTTTTTCTGGCTATTCTCGGGCATAGTCCTCCCTCATTTATAGGGGGGCATACGGTTCCAAGACTCGCGGTTTCGACCCAGCCCAAACCGTAAAATGTCCAAACAAACCGGTTCCTAAAATTTGGAATTTAAAACGGGGCGGGGCGGGTTATATTTTCAAAATAAACGGGCCTCGGACCGGCCCGTTTCTAGGTGTATGTATTTTTTGTATGTATTTTTTTTAATCAATTCTGAAATTTTTTGCTATTATAGTTTATAAATAATAGAACAAGTTATTGTTTAGTAAACAAATTCTAGAAATTTGGGAAGACATAAGACTTGTTTTATTCTTATAGATAATAGAACATATGTAAATGTTTACTATTCTAGAATTTTTTTTTTTACTTTTTTGGATCCGTTTGGACCCGCGGGTCGGCCCGGTTCTAACCCGTTTTGAACCGGTCGAGCCCGTTCCGGTTCCAATATTTTTTGGACCCGTCCCGTCCCGTCCCGCCCCGCCAATTAACGGATCCGGTCCGGGTCCATAAAATTTGGGCCCAGTCCGACCCGTGCCCACCCCTACTCATTTATATACACCCAAATCATAACTCCCATAAATAAACCAACCCCCAACTGCCAAATTTAAATTCAGTAGACCAACCAAACCAGCAATTAAACGAACCCGATCAATTTCTGCCAGACCGTCAGACGAAAATTGAATATTGTGAATGTATTGCAGTTTATATATATATTTTTTTACAAATTTCTTTCTTTCCTATTTATTTAAAGTTCCTTTCGTACCAACAAATTTTCTAATTTTTTTAATGTTATGTGGTATGTGGACTGAATTAACCTAATTAAATGTACAATCACATTTAATGTACAAATCACTTTTTAGTATTTTCTTTAATGTTGAGTGAATTGACAAGCTAACTTGAATGAAATATATTTTGAGATTATGCTATGCAGTTCGGCTTGGGTCTACGTGATTTGTAGTGAACTATACACCTGAATGCACAAGCCCAAACAGAACAAGTTGACAAGTGACGACCGTAACAAATTTTTGGAAAAATGCTTTCAAAAAAAGAAGAATATTTTTTTTGGAAAATATAATATAGAAGAAATGCTATGTTACTTGGGATGAATCATGAACCCAGGTGCAGCCCAAAATCAATGCTAACCCAACCCCTAAACCACGTGACGGTGCCGAGCCACACCCAATGGGCTATAGACAGCCCATTTAAAGCTTGACGAAACATTGGCCATCATGATCATCATCATCACATCCATCTGTGTTATTTCTTCCGCCTCTGCCCCCAAATTCTCTCATAATTTTAGGGTTTCACTACGAAACCCAACCCAACCACAATTTATTTTATTTTTTCCTTTTTTTTTTCCCTCAGCCCATCCATTTCGAGAATCGATCCGCAGGCCTCAAGTCCTTCCCCTTCTCTCTCTCTGGTATTGTTATTGCTGTAAACCCACTCATTCTCCTCCTTCAAATGCTCTTTAAAAATTAACTACTGTCCAATTTCACTTGGTCGGATATATGGATCTATATTAATTGATGTATTTTTTAGATTTTTGGAATGAACTATTAGGGTTTCCCGGAAAGATTTCTTGAATCAATATAAAATATATATTGGATCTTGATCGTTCTGTTACTATTTGTCAATTACTTGGTAGAATTATGTGTTTTTTAAGTGATGAATGATGGTCTGATTTGTTTGTCACACATATACAATCAACTATTCTGCTCAAGTTGTATATGAGCTTGATTTCACTGCGACGCCACATGCGTTACTGAGTGATAGCACACAACGGTGCCACGTCCGTAGTACTTCTGTTTCTCACCGGATTTCGATTTTCAATGGGATAGTTTTTGTTAGGTTATGTTTGATTGGGCTTTTTTTCCATGGAAAATATTTCCATCACAAATTTCCACCAATTGTAGTGTTTGATAGGTTATGTTTTCCATGGAATTATTGTCCAAAAAACTATCATTTTCCATATTTCCTTCTAAAATGGTGGAAAATGAAACTTGTCCAACCCATAGGAAAATATCATTTCCCATGGAAAATAACTATTTTCGTGGAAAATAATGGCAATCAAACACCCAAATTAAGTTTTCCATGGAATTTTTTTAAATTCCATGGAATTTTTTTCCTAGGAAAATAATTCCATGGAATTAATTTCTTTTCCACATATTTTCCACCTTGCAATCAAACACACCTTAGTGTTACGATGCAGAGGACTAGTTGTCATCACGAACCTTCTTTCCTGTTTTATTTGTTAGAGGAGCAATCTTGCAATTATAGCAATTTTCAAAGTTTTTTTTTCTCCTTATTTGCATGAGAGCTATGTCAGAAGTAATTTCTTCAAGTATGTAAGTAATCTTTAGGATCCAGGAATTTTTTATTCAATGTGTGTGTTGTGTGTGTGTTGGGGGGGGGGGGGGGGGTTAATTGTAAAATCTCTTTAATGTCAAGTAGACCAAAGCTTCTAACCTGTGACCTCTTACGTAAAACCTAACTACTTTACCACAAGGTTGTGAAAAGCGCTAGGCACTAGTCGGGCGAACACCTAACGCCTAGCCCGCCTAGGCGGTCGTCTAGATCTAGGCGGTTAAAAAATTAAATAAATAAATCCAAAAATTTCACTGAAAAAAGACCATAAAATCCCAAAACATGCATAGTCGGATGTTGGGGGGTCTAGGCGGGTGCCTAGGCTGACATTGGGCGGACACCAGGGGCCTAGCGCCTAGGCGGCCGCCTAGACCGCCTTTTAGAACAGTGCTTTACCAAATGTGCCACCATTTACCAATGAATTAAATAGGGGAGTCTAATATTTATCATCTGTAAAATAAACTGTGATTCTTTTTCCTCCTAAGTCCATTGGGGGCTCCAAAATCTACACGAGGGTCCACCATGCTAGCAGTTTAGGGAAAATAAAATAATATGTATTAGGCCTGGGGTTTGGTATATACTGAACTATTACTGTGGTATATACTGAACTATTACCAGTTTTGCACTTAAAGATAACATCAAGTATAAATAGATCATAATGCCCTAGTCCTAATTACAACCATAATAATTTGGTTATTTATTCAATTTTTTTTAAACTTAGAATATGAAGAAATAATTGATTAATAACTAACCCTAATCACATCCCAAAACCACCGCCGCAACCTCATCTCCGCCGTCGGCATTGTCTCATCTCTATGCTCCATCTCCACTGCCAACGTCGTTGTCCTAACTCTGCATGTACCGTTCCACTCTTCAATTTTGTTCTTTAATCAAAAAACAAAAAGCACCAAACCCTAACTCCTCTCTAGTACCTAGTCGCTGTTGCTGTGGTACTCCCGCCACCCGGTCCTTCCTTCGTTGCTCACCCCCACCCTCCTGGACCCTTGTGGCTATGCAGCCGTCGACGCTGCATGAAATGACCAATATTTCGTGCAATCCCACCGACTGCATGGTAGGCAACAAGTAGCAGCGGCGAGAGGGTTGGGGTGTGTGCGACGAAGGGAGGTCGACCGGCATGAGCACGACAGTCGGGACGGTAGCCAGAGAGGAGAGTGGGTTAGGAGCATGGCAAGAGCACGACAGCCGCGATGGTGCTTAGAGAGGAGAGTGAATTTGATTTGTTTTAATTTTTTTTAGAAAACAAAATAGAAAAGTAATTTTTATATGCAATAGGGACAAAAAATGTCATAAATAGTCACAACCTTTAAGTGGGACAACAAACTAACGGTGCGAAAATTTTAATATTAAAGTGCCCAAAATGAAAGTTTAGAGTATTCATGTGTCAAAATGGAAAATTTAAGTGCGTTTTAGCCTACAATATACCCCATGGTTGGCGGCAGTCCGACCGATGTGGGACTAAACTACAACTGTCTCTAACACGCCCCTGGTAGCGGACACTTATTGGACGTTTGACACACTCCAAAATATACTAGGACACACAAATATCAGTGTTCGTGTTGTGTCGGGACATATTCGTGTCCATGCAACATAGGGTTTAATCTTTTAATGTGTCAAAATGGAAAATTTGAGGGTATTTAAGTGCAATTTAGCCTATAATATACCCCATGGTTGGTGTCAGTCCCACTGATGTGGGACTAATGTACATCTGTCTCTAACATGCCCCTGGTATAGGACACTTATTGGACGCTTGATAGACACTCCAAAATACACTAGGAGACACGAATATCAGTGTTTGTGTTGTGTCGTGACATATTCGTGTCCATGCAATATAGGGTTTAATCTATAATGGAGAAACTAACAAGTATATCTCATGGCGATTGTGGGAGCCTTGTTATTTTGCCATCTATATATGAATCTTGCTTGCACCAATATTGATGTCGCATGGATGTAAATTGTTCTAATAATTACACTTTTCACTCGGTAATCCATAACAATGATATCCATCAAACAAGCCAAAACATAGTTAGGAAATATGTTTTTTTTCCCTTCTTTTTGAAATATGTTTTATTTGAAACTTAGTCAGTGTGACTTTGAAAGCCATTGTTTTATTCAATGTCACCCAGGTTACAGTTTGCTTTGATAACATTGATAGGTGAACGAGTATGTAGCATGATGCTGCTTTCTTCGAGACGAGGCAACGATTGAGAAGCTAGGCTTGACCAATATACTAATTTTTGTCAGCTTAGGGCTGTGTTTGGCATTGTTTATCTTAGCTGCTTCTGCTTTTTTTAATTAAAAGCCTCAAAAGCTGTTTAGTAACAAGTGATCATCTTTTTCTTAAAAGCTCGTTCATTTTTGGTCTGCTTCTGCTTTTTTTTTTGGTTAAGCATCCTTAAAAGCTGTTTGGTACAAAAGCTAGTTCATTAAAAGCTACTTCTACATGTAGTAGGGGGTAGGCTGCTTTCAAAAGTTGTTTATGCTTTTTGAAAACTGAAAATTGCTGAGAAACCCAATTTCGGGGTTGGTTTGTATGAAAAATCCACCCGCAGGATGACTTTTATGAAATGTCCAGAATTATATAATTCTACGTTAAATATTCCAAGATTCCCTTTAGATGCTATGTATTTACAAAATTGACATTTTCATAGTACCAAAAATATCCCTTCGCGCAAATTTGGTCATATATATATGATTTTTAATTAAAACCTCAGATTTGGATTGCGATTTTCGTCTTCTTCTTCACGAGAGATCTGAATTCTATTGCTCTCATCTTCAGCAGAGATCGCAAAGATCGTTCGTAGTTCACTGTAATTTTTTTCAGTCGAACTTTGATCATTGCTCACCATCATCGCTCATCATCATCATCATCGCTCACCATCATCGCTCTCCATGCCATTCTCCATTTAAAATTACACGGGGAATGAACATTCTCATGTGTTAACACTGAGAAAGCCATTTTCCGTGTAATTTAACACGGAGAATGATAATCTCCATGTTTTTATACACGGAGAATGCCATTCTCCGTGTTTTTATACACGGAGAATGCCATTAAACGTGTAATTTAAAACGGAGAATGATCATTCTCATGCGTTTTAACACTGGGAATGACCATTCTCCGTGTAATTTAAAACGGAGAATGACATTCTCCGTGTTAAATTACACGGAGAATGGTCATTCTTATGCGTTTTAACACGGAGAATATCATTATCCATGTAATTTAACAAGGAGAATGACATTCTCCTTGTTTTTATACACGGAGAATGACATCATCCGTGTAATTTAACACGGAGAATGATATTCTCCGTGTTAAACTACACGGAGAATAGTCATTCTCATGCGTTTTAACACATAGAATTCCATTATCCGTGTAATTTAACAAGGAGAATGACATTCTCCGTGTTTTTATACACGGAGAATGACATTCTCTGTATAATTTAAATCATTCTCCGTGTTAAATTACACGAAGAATGGCATTCTCCGTGTAATTTAAGACGAAAAATGGTTATTTTCATGTGTTTTAACGCATGAGAATGCCATTCTCCGTGTAATTTAACACGGAGGATGGCATTTTCCGTGTAATTTATGGCAGAGAATGGTCATTCTCATGCGTTAACGCATGAGAATGTCATTCTTCGTGTAATTTAACACGGATGATGCCATTCTCTGTGTAATTTTACACGGAAAATGGTCATTCTCCGTGAAAGAGTGACGGAGAATGGCCATTCTCCGTCATTATTACACGGAGAATGATCATTCTCCGTCATTATTATAGAAGACATCGCAGATGTTACAAAAGATATAGACACAGAAAAATAAAATTCAAACAGAAGGTATAAAAAAAAGTTCTTTTATTACTATGTCTACAAAGGATCTATTACAAATTCAGAAAGACTCACTGTTCTTCTACAAAGGGTCTATTACAAAGACTCATATTGTTCTTCTACAAAGGATCTATTACAGCTTCAGAATGGTCTAAAGAAGTCTAGAATGGGATTAATCTTCACAGAAGCGCAACACTTATTCTTCTTGGTGCACATACTAGAAGATTGATCTCCATCGAAGCATATTTCTCTACAAGGCAGAGCACAACCTGTGGATCTTCAAGCGTAATGGACTGCTAGACCGTTACTGAGAAGGGCATAGCATGACCCCCAACTTTTCGACAAAGCACGAGGACTGCCAAGATGTTCAGGTTCGAACAAGGTGTTCCAATGCATCTCGAGATTCACTACTACGTGTTTTTCTACAAGGACATAACTACTTTGAACGAAGAGATCCACAGCCAACATCCAACTGATGCCAGACCAGGGTCCTCTTAAAGCTAAGTCAGGGTCGTGCATAATGGGAATGCTATGAAGATGATGGAGTTTGTTCCTCAAGAAACACCTTTTTATAGGCCATATTGGCCAATAAATGCAAATGAACCTAATAGTCAGCATAATGAATCTCATTTATTAGGTTCGTTACAAGTGGATGCATGCCACAAACTTTTCAACTTCCCCCAAGAAAGAAGGTGGCAATTAAGACTTGTTCAAAGACAGTCATTAAGGAAAATTCAAAGACAGTCATTAAGGAAAATTCAAAGACAGTCATTTAGCATTGTTTTGAAAGTAGAACGAAAAATTCTTGATTCCTTATTCCTGACAGATTTTTTTTCTAACAAAAAACAAAACAAAAATTTAGGTTTCTGTCAACTGTCCTCCGTCGATATAACACGGAGAATAGCCATTCTCCGTCATGTTGACACGGAGAATATCATTCTCCGTTTTAAATTACACGGAGAATGAACATTCTCATGCGTTTAAACACTGGGAATGCCATTCCCGTGCAATTTAACACGAAGAATGATATTTTCCGTTTTAAATTATACGGAGAATGAACATTCTCATGCGTTTTAACACTGGGAATGCCATTCTCCGTGTAATTTAACACGGAGAATGATATTCTCCATGTCATTCTCCGTTTTAAATTACACGGAGAATGAACATTCTCATGCGTTAACACTGAGAAAGCCATTTTTCGTGTAATTTAACACGGAGAATGATACTCTCCATGTTTTTATACATGGAGAATGCCATTCTCCGTGTTTTTATACACGGAGAATGCCATTAAACGTGTAATTTAAAATGGAGAATGGTCATTCTCATACGTTTTAACACTGGAAATGACCGTTCTCCGTGTAATTTAACATGGAGAATGATATTCTCCGTGTTAAACTACACGGAGAATAGTCATTCTTATGCGTTTTAACACGGAGAATATCATTATCCGTGTAATTTAACAAGGAGAATGACATTCTTCGTGTTTTTATACACGGAGAATGGCATCCTCCGTGTAATTTAAATTATTCTCTGTGTTAAATTACACGGAGAATGACATTCTCCGTGTAATTTAAGACGGAGAATGGTCATTCTCATGCGTTTTAACGCATGAGGATGCCATTCTCCGTGTAATTAAAACGGAGAATATCATTCTCCGTGTTAAAATTACGGAGAATGACATCCTCCGTGTAATTTAATACGGAGAATGAACATTCTCATGCGTTTTAACCTCCGACATGGTGTAAAGATTGCGAATGGAGAAGAAGGTTTGAAGATTTTGGAGGAGAAAATCTAGATTCGAAACTGACAGGCGTATGGAAGAAGAGGAAGAATCGAAACGGTTTTTTTTTTTTTTTTTTTGTGAAGAGTAGGGTTCGGGAGTGTTTTCAATAAATTAGAAGGACAAAAAGGTCATTCAGAACCCGCTTTATATATTTATCGCTAATTCTGGACACGCGATGAAATGTTATTTTGCGGTGGGTTTTACATAAAACTTTTGTAATTTTTGGCATTTCATAAATTTTTCCTATTGAAATTATCCACAATGTTAAGCACAGCCTTGTACCGTGTATCAATTAGTTAGATTATCTATTGTGTATTGTAAGAAACATTTTCCTTAGAAAATTTTATTGAAAATTATTATAATTTTACATATATGATAAATTAAACGCGTTGAGCAACGACAAGGAGCATCGTTAAACATTAAGGTTGTGTTTGGTAGGAAGGATGGAAAAGTGGAGGAAAAGAAAAACCAAAGAGAGACAATTTCCATTCATACGGAAATGAAAGACTATTTTCTTCCTTTGTGTTTGGTAGGATGGAAGGAAAATGGAAGTGATACACTTTCCTTTGTTTGTTATGGAAAGAAAAGTGGAAGGAAAATAGAAATATAGACTCTACCAATTATATCCTCAACTAACAATATTTATTACCATTTGACTTTATTGAACTATTTTAAAATAACATAATTTTTATATGGTATAATTGTAAATTAAGATGAGCATCCACTTTTCCTCCCACATTTGGACGGATTGATTTTCTTAGGTTAGGAGGGAAAACTAATCTCTCCACTTTTTCTTCTATACCAAACAAGAGAAAATGTATCATTTCTTTCCCTTTTCCTTCCTCCATTTCCCTTCCTTCCACTTTTTCCTCGTACCAAACACACCCTATGTGACAGTTTCACTATAAGGTCTAAAGGGAAAAGAATATAACATTACTTTTGCATGATCGCATCAATAAGAATTTGACTAAGCAGAGTGTAAAAAAGTATCTTGTTTGTTAGCATTTTTAATTTTTTGTTTTCATTCTAATTACTAAACATTGTATAACTTGTAGTAACCTTAGGAAACATAGTCATATAAGTCCTCTGGAAAAGACCAAAAACAATGGGGAGGTTTAAGAAATCTAAAAAAAAGAGAAACTATTATGAAATAACTTAATAATAACAGCATTACGTTTTTTTTGAGAAAATCAATTGACCAAGTCATGGAAGTATCTAGAGATGCTAAATGCCATAGTTGCACATTTTCTATATCACCATTAGAGTCCAATGATGAAAGTTGATGCGCTACTCAGCTACTATAGAATAAGACATTGCCTAAAGAGTTGACCACTGTTCTAAAAACCGGCCTAGGGGCTAGGCCCTGCCCGATGCCTGCCTAGGCGCCCACCTAGGCTCCCCGAGCCCCGACTATGCATTTTTTTGGGGTTTATGGACTTTTTCTGCAATTTTCAGTAGGTTTTTTGGCGCTTTTTTTATGAACGGCGCCCGCCTGGATGGGCTACCGCTATGCGCCTGGTGCCCGTCCGACTAGCACCTATCGCCTTTTACACCTTGGAGTTAACTAAGAATATCCAATTATGAAAGTTGATGAGTAGCTCATCCTTATAAGGAGTAATTCATACCAAACGATATCAAACTTAAGGTGTTCATGTAGGAATCTCATCCTTGGGCTAGGCCATAGATGAACAAGTACTGATGAGGTTGAGTAAATGTGGAGACAAATGCCTAGGCGGGTCTCAACCCACCTCTTTGCCTTGCCTTGGCCCCTCTAGACATTTTGGTCTTTGACATCTCGTGTCATTTGTATAGTAGTGTGGAGTATGTGACCAATGTATGCCATATAGTAAATAATTAACTTTCTTGTCACTTTATCAATCTTGAGGAGGACTGGAGGATGGAAGATAATATGGAGATGGAGATTTAGAGCCAAGTTTGAGATGAACTCTTGTTACTTTTTATATTCGATACATTTATTTGCTTTATGTTGTTGTTATCTTTGCATCTGGATAGGGATGATATATCTTGGTATATGATATGGATCATTGATATTGCTTATTTGCGTATGTTTTATGAATTCTTGGTTACATGACCTGCCTTTATGTTTGATTCTATTAGACATGCTTGCATGATGTATTGTCATCTTTATTTTTAATCTCAATATTTTGGTCATGTTCTATTATCTTTCATTGTAAATTATGAATAGTGTATGCTTTTCTACACTGTAGAATGTCTGACATCCTAGGATTTTCTATAGACTTAAAGTTAAATGACTCTTTTGTTATATTTTGGCCTTGAGGTCCCCACCTCAGCACTTTGATTTCCCACCTAGCCCACAACTTGCTCTTATATACTAATGAAATTCATTTTATTGTCTCTTCTAATTTTGTTTGCTTGAGAAATATTGAACATCATCTGTTAAAATCTGGACCCCACTTTTTGTGATCTGATTAGGAACCCATTAAGTCCGGTGTTGCAGGATGTGAACCAAGTTATGAGGGGGAGGCCAATTGGAACCCGGTCACATGGGTCTTGTTAAAAATTAGGCCATCTTCTTTGGAAATCTATATTGTCTTAAACTTGTAATTATCATTTCTGTTTATTTCAATAAAACATACAATTTTGGGAAATAATATTTCAAAATAAGATCTCTAGGTTTTAGGCTTTTAGTTTTCACATATTATTAATATTACTTCAGGTATTAATCCTAGGTTCCCTAGTTCATTTAAAAAGTGCTACTTGACTGGTTGCTAAAAATTAATTGGTCTATGGGCTTATGACATGTTTTTTCTTTATCCTTTATAGGCGAATTAAGTAATCAATTGCTTGCATTACAGACATCATTCATATTTAACAACTTAGCAATATCATGAAAAAAGTAGTGAACTCAAGTATTAATTTCCAACACCTAAGGCCCAAGTGAACAGCCACAAAAAAAGTCACCCCTTACCACTGTTGTCATGACGCAAAGCGCATTGCAAGACACAAGCTACACATGACGATCAATGCGCAAGGTGCATGGCGTGGTGTGCACCTTACTGAAGTGAGGCACACATTTTTAAGTTTGTTTTAAATATTTCAAAAATACATTGTTAACGGTATCTTAATACAAAATTTTAAAGTACTGCTAAACACGGAACGATGACTTGAAAATTAGCACATTTAGAGGTAGAGCAAGGTTTTAAGCGTCTGCCGAATAGATAAGTCCATAAAGATTGGAATTGTAGGGTCGAAATTGCTGAAACTACCAAAACTGACCGCATCAAAATCACACGATCCCCCAAACTTCTGTACTAAAACCAAAAGTTTGAACCTTGGTTTAGACTAGGCTGACCGTGTGGGACTAAGGCTAATCTTTGTCCTTGTAGAGACCACCACTTCTTTCTCTTTAGTTCCAGGTCATCTCTCCTCCTTCCTTTGTTGTGGGCTTGTGGCAGGAACCAGTCATTGTAGAAGCTTGGAAGAGGGTATATGGGGATAGTAGCCTATAGGCATTAACCCCTCTTGAGTTGTTGTTGTTGAGAAATAGTTGACTTGCAGATTCCTCTCATATGGGGATAGTAGCCTATTAGGCATTAGCCCCTCTTGAGTAGTTGTTGTTGAAGAAATAGTTGACTTGCAGATTCCTCTCATATGAGAACGGCTTATCCAAATATAGTGATTTGAAGTATTATTGGAAATTGGAACAAGATATTACGATTGCCACTTTTTGTTGAAAAGACACAATTGAAATGGAGCATTGACGGTAGAAGATGAGGATTCTAAGAGGTAGCAGATACCCCAGCTCTTTCAGACCAATGCACCTTCTTACCGATACTGCTCTTTCCGTTCTTTCTTCTCCTGAAGATCTGATTTGGCCGATTCTTGGGACTATTTAGCACTATATGATTTGAAGGGATCATCTTGTTCCATAGCATGAATGAGAAAAGGTTTATAGCAGGATTTATTATCTATATTTCTAGGAGGAAAGGTTGGGGTGGATGGCTCCAAACCAAATGGAATGGCAGGGTAGGGAATAATAATGAACATATATGAGGAGGTAGGGAAGGTTTTGATATGATTTATCATGGAAACTTTTGAGTGAATAGAAAGAGGTAGAAAATGCTGATAGTTTAGGCGAACCCATCTCTCTGGTCGTGAGAAGATTGTTGTGGAACTTGAAAAGGTCAAAGATACAACCCTTTGGAAATTGCCATGTAGTTAGGGTTTGGTAGGAAGTCAAAGGCATGACCTATTAACACGTTTCAAGAATGCGGTATTTGTTGGTGCCGTAGGTTTGTGCATCATAATTGGTAGAAAGATGACGCATACCAAGTTAGGGTTTGTGCATCATAATTGGTAGAAAGATGACGCATAATTGGTAGAAAGATAACGCATACCACGTTTCAAGTTAGGGTTTGTGCATCATAATTGGTAGAAAGATGAGCATACCAAGATCAGAAGATGTCATCTCCAAATATTTGTGTCTTTTTGTGAGAAAAACACTGGGAAAAGACAAAAATTAAATAATCGCTTAGTAAAGACGTCAAGTGGTTCAATTGTGAGCCAACAATTAGAATCATACGCCAGCATTGATTAGGAAAAAGCAGGATAAATGTCTAGGTTATACTATACTCTGTAAAAGTGTGATCAGCATACATCATCAAAAGATTTACATTATGCTTATGATGACCGTCAAGATGGTGAAAAGAAAAGGCTGCAGATTTTGGCACTGTCGAATAATATAAATATACAACCTTCATCCCTCATCCCTCATCAACACTCAGGAGTTTCGGTAGTGGTGGGACATAGGTTCTATCTCTCTAAATTGCATTTTGGGAGCATTTTACAAAAGAATATACTGCAGCATGAATCTAATTTTCAATGGATAAAAATAGGTGGTCTACTTGCGAGGGCTTGTTGGATAATATTTAATATATAACCCTCATCCTTCACCAACACTCTAGAATTTCGATGTATGGTAGTGACTTTTATACTCAGAAAACATAATTTTGAGATTAAAGGGGCACTTAGTTAAGTCATATTAACAATAGAAGGCAAGTGATATTATAGGAATGATTGATTGCTAAATGGGTTAATTATTAAAACCACTTATAGCGTTTCATTTGATTCCAGTAAACTTTTGTGTTGATAATTTCTTCTCCCAACATACCCATCCGTTAGGAATCCATTTGATATATTTAGGCCCTTTTTCCCTTAAACTTGCTGATAAGTCTAGATATTGAAAAAGTTTGAAAAAGGGAAAAGTTTAGGAATTCAGCAAAGATTCTTAAAAGTTCTTAATTTCTTTTATATTTCAAAACTAAGGAAAAAATGGTATGATTATTTACAAACTCGACGGGTCTCCAATAGCTGGGTGTGTTGGGACAGGAAAATGTTGTCATGGGTGTTCTCTGGAAAATTATATGGGTGCCTCCTGTAAATAGTATTTTACACAAAACTTTGGAATTCTTGAGGCCAGGGGATGAAACATGTTCTTCTAGTATGTCTCAACGGCAAAAATGAGGGATTAATTTGATTACAAATTGGACGATTGTCCATTTCAGATTGGGTAACGACAAATGACGGTATTGTATGTTTTATTGTCCTGTAATGTTGTGTTTGTGCTGGGAGGGGGAGGGGGGAAGGTGGTGGTTGGGGGGGGGGGGGGGGGGGGGTAATATATGAGCGCTGAGAGTGCTCTGAAGAGGATATATAGTATATAAAATGCTGAGGAAAGGATGTCGGTATGAACAGCCTTGCACTTGAGGGATAACCTCAAACTAATCTCCAAACATGCTGTATCCCTTCCTGAGATTTCCTAGATTTAGGGAAACATGTAATATGTTCCACTAGCATTTTCCTGTAAGTTGACCATTAGGACAAAGGTTTTGTCATCATCTATGATCCTGAAGTTAAGTCAATTGGTTGAACTGATTCTTTGTATTTTCTTTAAATTTTTGCTTCCAGTAGTTTTTTTGCATGTGACATCAATCTTCTGGCTCTTTCTTTCCAAAATGTTCGAGTATTTATTTTGGGGGGGGGGGGGGGGGGTATGCTAGCATTAGTCATATTACTTGTAACTTGTTTCTTAATCTGAATCTGCTGATTAGTAACGATGTATCTAACTTATTTTTTGTATTTGCATATTCTCTAGTAGATTGTATTTTTCCTAAATGAGTCGGTATTAATGGCTGTAGTTTACATGCATGTTTCTTTCCTCTGTTAATGGATTTATCTTTCTGGTGTTGGTTGTCATTTTGTTCTGTTTCCAACATCTCCAACAATGTTGTCTCCTTCTCATTCACCTTCATACTTTTCTTTGCATGCATTTGAATAAGACTTGATTGCATGCTTTATATATCAATTCTTTACTGCTCCGCACATCCCATCTCCATTCTCTGTTTTTCAGTTTGTACAAGAGAAAGTAGAATGGCCTGCTTCAGAACCTAACCACCTCCATGTGCTTGCATTACTTTCAGTAGTTTGTTGGCGATCCTCTGTTTTTGAGTTACCTAGTTCTTGTGTCAACATTAAAATGATTAGCACAACCGAAAAATAGATTTGCTTCTCAATTGGACTAATATTGCAGAGTTGTTCAAAAACTTGCATTATTATATGGAAAAGTTGTTTTTGTTTTTGGAGTTGTCCTTTTATTTTTTCTTTCGAGGAAAATAGTGCTGCTTCTATTTGTTTGTTTTGATCAAACTCAACTTTTGTCAGGGATCATCAATTGAGTATAAACTTGGAATGCAAGCAAAAACGGGTGTAGAACAGATGTACGTATTTACCCTATCTGTATTTATTTTCTTGTAGAAGATATGGATACCAAAAAGAAATGTACGTTTGCATCTTTTAAAAAAAATTGAAATTCGGCCTAAATATGTCTAAAACTATGATGAATTGCGAATTTTGGATAAGAAATTATAAAGAAACTAAGATTAACATGCAGTTTAAAAGTTTAGGGTATTATTTGAACTTGACTATTATGGGGACAGAATTTAGGTATAATAGAATTTTCTATGTTCTCTATATTTTTGGTAAACAAATAACTGATATTCAATTTTTTTTGGAGATACAGATGATTATTTGCATTGTTTTAGACTCTATGTACACTTATTGAAAGGGGAAAAAATTTGCATAGTGAAAAAAATAAAAGAAAAAAAAAAGATAAATGGAAAAAAGAAGGTATAAAAAGGACAGAAACTTATGAACTTCTCTCTCTTTGGCAGGAATTTTTAATTTGGCATGGGCGACGCCAGTGACACTGAGCATCTTACCACCGAAACAACACCAACTCTACAGACTAACAAACGCAGGAGGAAGAAGTCCTTGGTTTGGGAACATTTTACTATCGAAGCTGCTTCTGGAGGATGCACAAGGGCGTGCTGCAAATTGTGCAAGCAGACCTTTGCATACAGTAGTGGTTCGAAGGTAGCAGGTACTAGCCACCTCAAGAGGCACATAGTCCTTGGTTCTTGTCCCAAACTAAAGATGGAGAAGAAACAACTTGCACTTACTTCTGGCTTAAAAGCTGATGGAGAGGCCACCGAACAACCACTCAAGAGACGATACAGATCGAACTTGAATGCTCTATTTGACCATGAGCTGAGCTGCGAAAATCTTGCAAAGATGATTATTCTGCATGAATACCCTCTTCACATGGTTGAACAACCTGCTGTCATGGCTTTTGTTCATAGTCTTCAACCACGGTTCAAGATGCCGAGTTATAGTGAAATTGATGGAGAAATCTTAGCAATCTATCACAAGGAAAAGCAAAATCTTATGCAGGTTTTTGGGACCTATACTGGAAGGATAAGCCTTACCATAGGCTTGTGGACTACTAGTCAGACTCTTGGATATGTGTGCCTGACCGGACAGTTCATTGATAGTGACTGGAAGTTGCACAGAAGAATGCTAAACTTCATGATGGTATCTTCTCCACATTCTGAAAATGCTCTTAGTGAAGTTATTGGGATTAGCCTTTCTGAATGGAATATGAAGAGCAAGTTGTTCACCATTACTCTGGACAATAACTGCTCTTCTCATGACATCTACAGTGCGAATCTCAGAGACTATCTATCCAACAAGAATATGTTGGTGCTCAAAGGTCAGTTGTTTGTTGTCCGATGTTATGCTCACATCTTGAATGTCATTGCTCAGGATGTGATAGCCTCAATTCATGGCATCATCTACAATATACGTGAGAGTGTTAAGTTTGTCAAAGTCTCTCCAGCTCGCGAAGAAAAATTTGCAGATATTGCCCTGCAACTTGAGATTCCGAGTACAAAAAGCTTGTCTCTTGATGTCGCAATACAGTGGAACACAACTTACCACATGCTGGTTGCTGCCTTGGAATACAAGCAACCATTTACCGTCCTGGAATCATTGGATGAGAACTACAATGAAGCGCCCACACCTGAAGACTGGAAGAAGGTGGAAATTGTCTGCACCTATTTGAAATTGTTGTACGACTCTGCCAATGTTGTCATGGCAACAGCAGATCCCACAGCAAACATATTTTTCCAGGAAGCATGGAAGATCCAGCTGGAGTTGACTAATGGAATCGCCAGTGAGGATGTCATAGTGAGTACTACTGCAAAAGATATGCACGAGAAGTTTGACAAGTATTGGAGAGATTGCAGTCTTGTCCTTGCAATTGCTGTAGTTATGGACCCACGCTTCAAGATGAAGCTTGTGGAGTTCAGTTTCTCGAAACTCTATGGTGAAGATGCTGCGGGGTATATCAAGTTGGTTGATGATAGTATTCATGAGCTCTATCTCGAGTATGTTAACCAGCCACTTGCCCTGACTCCTGCTTATGAGCAGCAAGGAGGTGAGGCAAACATCATCGGTGAGGCAGACAACGGCACCAACGACAATGAAGTCATTCGACCATTAACCCCATCCACTACGACGTCAGCTGGAGATGGGCTTCTTGATTTTGATATCTATATTTCTGAAATGGCTGTGAATCATTCATCAAAATCAGAGCTAGAACAGTACTTGGAGGAGGCCCTTGTTCCAAGAATTCAAGAGTTTGATATCTTGAACTGGTGGAAACTCAATACCATCAAGTATCCAACCCTCTCCAAGATGGCCAGAGATGTGCTGTCCATCCCGATGTCGATGGTGAATAGTGGTTCTTCCATCTTTGGCCCAGGGACTGGTAGTAGAGTGCTCGATGAGTATCGGAGTTCACTGCGGCCTGAGATAGTTGAGGCTCTTTTCTGTGCAAAAGACTGGCTCCAGTGTCTGCCAACCATGACGGAGCCACCACCATCAAATGCCATAGTGAAAATGGAATTCTAGTCTAATCTTTAGACGGTTGCTGGTAATTACAGCTCATCTGTTAGAAGAATTTCTTTAATTTCCATATCTTCCAACAAAGGCCTTTCTGCTATATTGATTTGATAGGTGCAAGTTAGTAATCATTGAAAGCTATGCTCTGTAGTTATTACATTTCTTTTATCAAAACTATTTGATTTATACTATGTATTATTTTTAAGCTTTTATTTGTTTGATATTCCTCTTGGATCCTTTCTTTCATTCAGTTCTGTTAACTGCAGAATTTAACTAGGAAAAAGACTACTTTTCTTACACATGGAGAAGTTGATATATCGGTGGTATCGTGGTAGGGAGAAATTATAAAAGTCGGAAGTTGGAATCATGAGGAATCAAGGACACACCTGAATGATTTCTCTTCCATCAGGGAAGTATATACATGTTCCAATTTGTTTGACCTTCCTAAAGATGGTTTCATGGTTATAGCGGCCAATTCTGCTTGCTATTATGGGTAGAGATCCTTCAGAGTTCCCATGGCTTTGAGAACATTGCATCTTCCTCTGACCAAGCTCCCTAATTTTCATTTTCACCTTCTACCTCCTCCTCCCCAGGAAGGGATTTTGAGACCTATGCCTCTTGGTTGTGCAGATGTCTCATGGAGACAGATCTAATTGATCCTGCACTCCGTTGTACTACGGCTGGTTCTGCTTGCAACTGAGCTTTGTTAAATTGTTTTATTTGTTGAAGAAGTAGGGTCTCTAGGGTTTTAGATCGATGGGCATTCACCTAGCTAGTCAATTGGTCGCGTTCAGGGCAGAAGACTGGAACTTGTGCTGTTGTTGTCGTCGTCTATTGGCCAACAGGAGGGAACTGTATAGTCTATTGTACTGCTGACTAGGTCATCGTCGACTGATTGACACCATCAAATTGTTTTATTTGTTGAATTGTTTTATCTTCGACTGATAGATCGATGGGCATTCACCTAGCTAGTCAAATTGTTTTATTTGTTGAAGAAGTAGGTCTCTAGGGTTTTAGATCGATTTTTTCTTTCTTGGCTAACTTGCAAGTTGTGGTGTTGTAACCTTGAGAAGAAGTAGCAGCACCATCCCGACAGTGGTAAGGTGGGGGTATAGGTTGCATGGTAGAATCCGCAGGAACCTTTCAGTTTCCAATATATCAACGGGGATTTCGCTGGCTATAGTCATAACGCGAGCATGTAGTGCTGCACTACAATTTAACAATACAATTTTACTTGCTACTTACAGTTAAAACACTTGCTGTTAGCCTATTAGGCCTTCAATCCTGTCACGAATCTGTTGTCGCAAGGATCTGGGTTAGCTTCTGTTCTTGCACCCAGCAATCATGCACTCACACATATTGGGCCAACCTACCCTGTTTCTTGTTCAGCAATAACTAGAACAGAGTGTTCTAGCAAATCTTTGGACCTTGAAGGCTGAGGATATAGATAGAACATAAATATCGTAGAGTTAATTATCCAAATGGTGCATGAGGAATGTCATGCTTGTCATTTTGATGATCTAACTTTTTTTTTTGGGTTAATTTGTTACCTAAGTTATAATTGATTGTAGAGCCGTCATTTGTACTTGACAAAAGCTATTTGTTTATGTAGAATTTCTTCGAACCCTAATATTCTTAGTCGAAAAACAAAAATATGACAAAATAACTATGAACAATAAGGCACGTGACCATTATATGTCCATATTGATTTTTAGCGAAAAATACCAACAGAATATGATTCAGGTACTCTTTAAACCAAAATGAAAAATTTTGGTATCAAATTAACCCCAAAAAAGTTTGATCACTGAAACGAGAACTACTATATTTTTCAGGCACCATTTGGATTATTAATTCATCATCTTATGGACTCCCATGACGTCTTACAGTACAGAAGAAAGAAAGCTTGCTGCTTAAAGAAGCATTATCAGTAGAAATTTACGATCCTACTTTCTCTATGCCATTCCCATTCCCATTCCCATTCCCATACTATGAATAATTTAATATAGATGTTGAGTAATTAATGCTTGAAGAAAAGACTAATCCTCTCAAGCCAGGTGAAAAATGTAGATGCATGATACTTGGCACTGGCACATTATGCAAATTTTTCGGGCAAATTCTAAGGGCACTCCAACTTTTACTTGGGGACGGTCCTTATTTTAGGACAACCCAGTTTGGTGGAACTTTTACTCAGGACAACCCCAAATTTTCTTTGGGGCTGCCCAACCCTCTAGTTTATTGAGAACAATCCCAAACTCTCCAGCGACGGATGTCGGTGGGGGCACGGGGGCGTGGACGCTCGTGGGGGCGTGGGTGCGTGGACGCTCGTGGGGGCGTGGGGGCGAGGACGTCTGCGGGGGCGCGGGGGAGCAGATGATGGCGGGGGCCCGGGGCAGCGGATGCTAGCGAGGTTGCGGGGGCGTGGACGCCGGCGAGGGCGCGGGTTCGAGGACGCCGGCGGGGGTGTGGACTTGCGGACGACGAGCAGATATGACTGCCAACTTTTGGCAGTCCAGGACTGCCAACTTTTTGCAGTCCAGGTCTGCCAAGTTGGCAGTCCATCTAAACTCTATGTTTGGATGTAGGACTGCCAAAGTTGGCAGTCCTTATACCAAGTAGGACTGCAACAAAGTTGGCAGTCCTAGTGTTGGGACTGTCAACTTTGTTGGCAGTCATGAAGAAATTTGGGCTAGCCTCAAGTAACAAATGTGAGTGACAAACTTGTAATTTTTTTTGAAAATTTTTGGGCTAGCCCCAAGTAAAACTTGGAGTGCCTTTAGAATTTTTCATTTTCCAAATTCCATGGACTCCCAAAATGCATCCAGACAGGGATGGCAACGGAGCGGGTTAGGGTTGGGACTATACTTCCCATTTTCTCTCCTATTTTCTCCAGTAGTATTCGAATTTTCGTTTGCGTCCGCGTTAACAATACACTCCGTCTCCGTCTTCGCCTATGTTCTGTTAACACTTTCAGAACCGAATTTTCTCCGTCTCCGTCTTTGTCTCTGTCCCGTTAAAACTTTCGTAATCGGGTTTTTCGTTTCTGTTCCCTGTCCAATTAATTTTTTTTCCTGTGTTGTGATTTGTATAAACCCAAATATGGATGCCCTTATCCATACCCACAACAACCTCTATCACATTCCCTCTTATATATGTTATAAATGAGAAGAAAAAACTCTGTATATATTTTCGGCTACCAATTTTTACTCTTATTTTCACAACACGTTATGAGCACCAATGCTCGAGAAGCTCTACGACATAAGAGAAAGGAGGAGAAAAATTGCCACGAGAGAACAAAAAGAAGAAGAAGCAACTCGACGACGGCGCAACCAATTGTAATATCGATCGCCCTCTATTATTTTCAAATTTATTAGAAAACACAAAAAGGTCGGCATATCTTTTCAAAACATTTATGCGATGATTATTAAATTATTTTTAATCACTACGACTTATAATCATTTATTTTGCTTTTCTTACGATACAAATTGCTTGATCTTTTGAATATGTAGACATTGTATTAGCATGCTAACAACACCCGTGTCGAGAATGCCGTGGCAGGTACACCGGGTACTGGTACGACAATTTCATCGATTCGACTTGTTGATCGAAGACTAGAGGGTCTGGATGGTTACTACACATGGCGCAAGAAGGTCGAGAAGACGCTTCAAAGAATGCGGTTGTCAAAGCATTTGACTAACAAGCCCCCAATAGTGGATGATCCTACATACGAGCAGTGTGAGACGGACGACAGTAGACTGTTTACACAGTTGATGAATTTGATGGAACCATCAGTTGAGGATATGGTTTAGAACACGAATTCGATGAAAGAGTTATGAGAGGTGCTAGCTACTGCATTTGATGGAAAATATGATTTGTCTCACATATATGACTCGGTTGTTGACGTCTACCGAGCTGATTAGCAAGACAAGTCACCTAAGGATCACTTTAAGGCCCTCACTAATGTGGTGGATCACGTGTTACCCTTGATGATGGATATCAATGAGACAAATGACTCAACGACTGCAGCTCTATATCATGGCGTATCTTGTCTCTCTTCGTTCTGATGCAGACTCTACATGATCTCAAATTATTGCTGGGGTCGAGGTTCCATCTCTAATGGAAGCCCACTTTCGTGTCCTACGGGAAACAAAAGTAGCACGGTCTTACGAGTGATGCATCTGCTGATCGATCTGCCTTGGGTGCTTCTCGTAGTGGATTTTGTGGCGATCGTGGTAGTAGATGTAGTGACCAATATGGTGGACGAGGAGATGGCGACCGTAATGGAAGGCGACCACGCACATGTTTCAACTGTGGTCAATCATGACATTTTTAGTGGCAATGTTCCAAAGCTCCGGCTGTCAATGTTGCATCATATGTTTATGATAATGTAGATCGCGATCTGTACAGATGATGGCAGAAGTTTGCTGAATTCCAAGCTCAACGTCATGGTGAAGCCTCTACATTTGGATCAACAACTTGGATCAACATCTGAGTACTTAGCGGCATGTGTAGTAAGGTCAAAGCCGTGGGTGATTGACTCGGGTGCGTCTGATCACATGACATGTGATACAAAAATGCTGCATGATTATGTATTTGTGGATTGTGTGATGATATTACTGTTGTGAATGACAGTTCCTTAAAAGTTCATAGAAAAAGAAGCACCCACTTTTCTCTCGGTTTTCCACTCAATTCAGTTTTACACACTTGGAAATCCATTCAATTTATTATCAATTAGTCGAATTACTCGTGACTTGCAATGCTTGGTAACATTCTTTCCTGATGGTTGTATTTTTAGGACTTGAAGACTGGGAAGGCTATCGGTAGGGGGCATGTGACTGGAGGCTTGTACCTATTTGGAATGAATTCTTCTGTTGCTTGTGCCGGTGTGACACTCGACTCGTTTGAGTTGCACTGTCGGCTAGGTTACCCTTCTGTCCAAGCTCTCTAGAAAATATGTCATTCTCTAGATTTTTGACTTCCTTTTCATTGTGAGTCATGTAATATTTCTAGCTCTCTAAATAATTATATATAAAATAGGAGTAGGGGATTACATTGTTCCCAACTAAATATAAATTTTGTCTTTGAAATTAAACTAAATACGATATTAATGACAAGAAATTTAGAAGGAAAATGCCAAGTACGTCAAGCCGTACCCTGATCCTCAAAGAGATGGAAAAAACAGTTGTGTATGTCGTATTCATGCTCCCAGGTAGAGTCTCATGGCGAGTGGTGCTTCAATGACACGAACCAAAGATTGACTCGTTCCTCAAGACCTTCAGTCTTCTGTCTAGGATTCTCGTAGGCTGCTCCTAATATGATAAGCTTAGCCCAATTAAAATCTCAGGATGACCCAACAAATGGATGCTATCTACTACATATAATCTTAGCTGTGATATATGGAATACATCATGAACTCCTTCAAGTGAAGGTGAAAATGTCAATCTGTAGGCAACATCTCCAACATGCTCTAATACATCAAACGGTCCAATATACCTCGGACTCAACTTTCCTCGTCTTTCGAAGCGAATGGTGCCTTGGGTTGGTGATATCCTCAAGAACACATGATCGTCTTCCTTAAACTCTAAGGGTCGACGATGAAGATCTGTCCACTATTTATGTCCGTCTTGTGCTACTCGAAGATACCCTAAAGCATCTTCACCTTCTCAACTGTGCTGACCGCCAACTCTGCTCCCAAGATATGACGCTCTCCTATGCCACTTCAACAAACTAGATACCTACACTTCCTACCATACAATGCTTCAAACTGAGCCATTTGGATACTCGCTTGATAGCTAGTATTTTAGAAAAACTTCACCAAGTGCAGATGATCTTCCCAAGACCTACAAAATCTAATACACATGCTCTCGACATATCTTCTAATGTCTGAATAGTACATTCTGTCTGACCATCGGTTTGAGAGTGGTAAGTTGTGCTTAACTTCAGGCGTGTCCCCAAGCTCTCTTGCATGCTTCTCTAGAAATAGGGCATGAATTTCAAGTCTCGATCCGACACAATGCTAACTGGTATCTCGTGCAACTTCACGATCTACCTCATGTACATATCTGCTAGAACCTCGGTAGCTTGTCCAACTCTGAATGATAAAAGTGAGTTGCCTTGGTCATTTAGTCCACTATTACCCGTACTGCACCACGTCCCCTAGGACTCCTTAAAAGTCCGTCACAAAGTCCATCGTAATGTGTTCCCACTTCAATTCAGGAATCGGAAGTGGTTGTAACAATCCTGATGACCTCTGGTGTTCAGCCTTGACTTGCTGACACACCAAGCACTTAGCTACGAAACGAGTTATCTCCCTCTTCATATCATGCCACACGAAGTGTTGCTTAGGTCTTAGTACATTTTCATGTCTCCAGGATGAACATAATAAATAGAACTGTGAGCCTATGACATCAACTCTTGCCGAAGCTCTCTATTCAGAAAATAGAGATGATCTCCACATCTCAATGTCCCGTCTTCATGGAACCTCAGTTCTGTCTGCTCTCTAGCTTTTGTCCTTTCTTTAAGCCTCTGAAATATGGTATTGGTAGGCAAAGTTGCCTTAATCCTCTCAATTAGTGACGATCGCACCTGGAGGTTGGCTAGCTGACCATTTGACCCAGGTAATATAACTTCGATACCAAGGTCGTGCAAATTCTCTAATATTCTCCTCTGAGTCGTCAAGAAGTACGCCATAGGCTTGTAGCTTAATGCATCAACTACTACGTTAGCCTTGCATGTATGATAATGCAACTCAAGCTCAAAATCTTTCAACAATTCTCCTTTGCCTCATGTTCAACTCCTTCTGTATGAAGACATACATATTTAAGCTTTTGTGATATATGTATATCTTTACCTTTTCTCCATATAAGTAGTGCCTCGACAGCTTTAATACAAATATAACTGTTGCAAGAACTAAGTCATGTGTTGGATAATTCTTCTCATGCACCTTCAATTGCTTAGAAGCATAAGCAATAACCTTGTTATGCTGCATAAAAATACAATCCAATCCTTTTCCAGATGCATCACTATAAATTACAAATCCTCCTGATCCGAACGAAATTGTCAGTACTAGAGTTGTAGTCAAACGCTTCTTCAACTCTTCAAAAGCAACTTGATATTCTTATATCCATATGAATTCACGATCCTTGCATGTCAACCGTGTCATAGGCTCTGCTATCCTTGCAAAATTTTCCAAGAAGCTCCGGTAATATCCGGCGAGTCGAAGGAATCTCTACACTTCAGTTGTTGAAGTATGAGTGGGTCATGTCTCAACTGCTAAAATCTTCTCTAGATCTACCGAAGTACAATCTCCAATAATGATATACCCAAGACATGAGACTTTGTCCAAATAGAATTTGCACTTGCTTAGTTTAGCATATAACTACTCCCTTCTTAAAGTCTCCAATACCCTCAAGTGCTCTTCAAGCTCTTCAAGCTCTTCATGGCTCTTTGAATATGTTGGCCCATTGGTTAATGATCACACCTGATTTTGATAATCAACGTCAACTTTGGTCGATATGCAAAATATACAAACTGCTACAGGTTAACAGGTTTCAAATGAGAAGATCGTCTACGTCCTACTGATATCTACTACTTCAAAGCACAGACATTACATCGTCGTCAAGAATCAATCACACTGGAATCAAGATCAAAACTTTTATATTTTATTTTGTATTTTTTCAATTTTATTGAGTCTAGAAAGTATTTGTACGGTTGATCAGGATTGGTATTGGCTTATGTTTTATTAGTCCACAAATTTCCAAAAAGCCTACCCATCCATACTTCCAAGTCCAATGTTCAAAAAGCCCAAAACCGAACACAAAAATTGGCCCATACATAATGTTCTGACTCAGACAGAACTCAGAGCGAACTCTGATCGAGTTCAGCCCGAGTTCGATTATAGGATTTTCAAAATTCAGTTTTCACCAAATCTGCCTACAACGTTCGAATGTAAGATTCATGCATCCGAACTCAGCCCGAACTTTGCCCCAATTCGGTCTGCAAAAATACTATAAATAGAGGATAATTCTCCCCATTTCAAATCACTCATTCACTTTCTCTTCTCTATCTCTTTTAAGTGTTTTCAACGAGAAAAACCTTTCAAATCTAGCCTAATACCTCTCTTAGCCAAAGCCAGTACAGTTCTGTTTCAATCTAGAGTTTTGGTTCTGAAGAGTTGTATCAGAGGTTGCAATTCAGAAAACGTTCCAATTTTGGAAATCAAGTTGTGGAGTCAGTCGTGCGCTCGTCACCAAGCACGGTGTTTGTAAGAGACTGCAAGCTCTCATTTAGTTTGTGCCATAGTAGATTAACATCGAACAAGAGTACTCGAGACTGGAGTAGTCATCTCAGAGGGAGACCAGTATACATCGCTGTGTCACTGAGTTTGATTATCTTGCCTCTTACTTTACTGTATTTTATTTACTTGTCATAGTTTATAAGTGCTTATTTTTTAATTGGTGATTATTTTCGCTACACACACACACACACACTCTATTCACCCCCCCTCTAGAGGTGCTCAACGGTTATACAATTGGTATCAGAGCAGGTTATACTTATACATAACCAATATAGAGAATATAAATATCTATGGAAGCCGTTAAATCTATATTCAATGGTGAAGGACAATCCACAAATAGACCCCTACTATTTGATCGAACGAATTATACCTACGGGAAAACACAAATGAGTTTCTTTCTGAAATCACTGGACTTCGATCTTTGGTCGATAGTAATAGACAGTTATAAGAAACTGCGTAGAACAGTGATTGATGGTGTACTTGTAGACAAGCCACACGTCAAATACACGGAGCATAAAAAGACACATGTTAGTCTAGATGTACGAGCTATCAATGCACTATTATGTGCAATTGATAAAACCGAGTTCAATTGCGTATCTACCTGTACGACGTCTAATGAAATTTGGAAACTTCTTGAGGTAATTCATAAAAGAACTTCCCAAGTGAATGAATCCAAAATCAGTAGACTAACACAGGAATACGACTCGTTCAAGATGAAACCCGGTGAGTCAATTACACAGATGTTTACTCGTTTCCTTGATATTACTAATCCTTTACAATCTCTTGGTAAGGTTTACATCAATCACGAGAAGATCAGGAAGGTGCTACGGGCTCTAACCATGAATTGGAACCCTAAGGCCACTGCGATCATGGAAGGAAACGATCTCGCCACGATGACTTTGGAGACACTGATGGGCAAGCTCATGACCCATGAGCTAGACTTATAAGAGTTTGAAGAAGCAACTCCCAAAGAGAAATCTATTGCCTTCAAAGCACAAGTCCGAAGAGTCTCATGCAATGACTCGGATGAAGAATCATCTGATGGTGATGAACAGGCCCTACTGGTCAAAAATTTCAGAAAGTTCTTAAAGTTTGAGAGATCAAACCAAAAGAAGAAGGACATCCACGAAAGCAACAAAGAAGAAACAATCTGCTTCGGATGTAAGAAGTCGGGACACGTAAAGAAGGACTGTCCACTGTCAAAGAAAAGCAGTCCGTATGACCGATCAAGATCGAGCAGAAAAGCTACAATCGGTCGAAAGTACGCTAATACAAGCATCTGGCACGAAAGTGAGGCCAGTAAATCAGAGGAGGACAGACCCAGAAGCACTGCAAATGTTTGTCTGATGGCATTTGATAATGTATCCGATAAGCCTCTGTACGATGATCTTACTTTTGCTAAACTAGAACTGCCTTTAGCAAATTACTTGAAGAACACAGAAATCCGTTGGACAAGTACATGCAATCTCGCAAAGAGATTAAGGCATACACAACCGAAGTAGCTAGACTGTTTAATCTTATTGAAGATATTAAAGAGACATCTACTACCGGTAACATGGAAGAGATAGCCAAGCTCAAAGTAGACTATCATGAGGCTATCTTCAATATTGAAAAGAAAGAAAGAGACTATGTCAAAGTGCAAGAACTTTATGACATAGAGAAGAGAAGACACTTAGTCACTAAGCAAAGACTCATAGATATGACTGTCAAATATGAGGAGTCTTGTGCGATTTCTAAAAAATTAGAGATCAAATTAGGCAAATATGTCATCCCTGTTGCACGATCTAAGGTTAGTTCTAATACAAAGAATACATCACAAATGACTAAACCGAAGAAAGCACCTAAGCAACACGTTTCTCACAATCATGCTTTCACTTACCAGTTTTCAAGAAAGACACAAGAATGTCAACAGAGAAACAAAGAGCACATTTTCAAAACTCACATGCACATATTATGGTACACACCGGCATATATCACAATATTGTAGAGCTAGAACTTGTTGACACTAATTTACTTGCTTGGATTTCTAAAACTAATCAAAATGGACCATTGAAGAAATGGATACCGAATGATTCATCTACTTTTTTTGTAGGTGGACCCTCAACCCTCTCATGCTAGAAGCAAGTGGATACTCGATAGCGGATGTTCGCGGCACATGACTGGTGATGCATCTTTATTCGCTACGCTATCGATGAAGAAGGAAGGATATGTTTCCTTCGGCAATAATTTGAGAGGTGATATTATTGGTAACGACACTGTTGGTATGTCTCCCTATCCGGAAATAAAAGACGTCTGTCGAGTCATGGAGTTGAAACATAATCTATTGAACATAAGTCATTTAGCAAACAGTGGTTAAACTTTGTGAAAGACAAATGTTCTATCTATGAAATGTCTACCAGGAATCCCGTATATGCAGGGATCAGGAAAGATAACATCTATGTTTTCTTTCTAGAACGTACTAACAATGTAGGTAAGTGCCTAGTAGCCAATCAAGATAAAAGCTGGCTATGTCACATGAGGCTAGGACATGAAAATATGGATACTATCTCCAAATTATGCACCAAAAAAGCTGGTAAAAGGACTCTCAGAAATTACATTCAAGAGAGATATGGTATGTGTTGACTATGAAAAGAATAAAGCAACTAGGTCTTCCTTTAAATCCATCAATGTTGTAAGTACTTCTAGACCCTTGCAATTGATTCATATGATTTTATTTGGTCATAGTAGAGTAGCTAGTCTTGGCGGTAAACTCTACGCTTTTGTAACAGTCGATGATTTCTCTCGCTATACTTGGATTTTTTTTTATCAAACAAAAGTGATGCCATTTTTGAATTTCAAATATTTTACAAAAAGGTACAAAACGAAAAAGGGTTCATGATTATTCGAATCCGAAGTGATCATGGTGGCCAATTCGTAAATGCAAAATTTAAAAAGTTTTGTGATGATAGTGGATATTACCACGAGTTTTCTTGTCCTAGAACTCCTCAACAGAATGGTGTTGTGGAGCTAAAGAATCGTACTTTAAGCGAAATGGCTAGAGTCATGCTGAATCGTACTTTAGCATAATCTTTCTAAATATTTTTGGGCAGAAGCTGTTAGTACAGCCTGTCATGTTTTAAATAGGGTGTTAATTCGACTTATCTCGAAGAAAACCCCTTATGAATTGTGGTTTGCAAGGATTCCAAACATATCATATTTCAAGATTTTTGGTTGTCGCTGTTTTATCCTAAACACCAAGGATAACTTGGAAAAGTTTGACTCGAAGGCAGACGAATGAATATTTCTCGGGTATGCTGCCAAGAGTAATGGATATAGGATTTTTTTATAAAATGTCTATGATTGTTGAAGAATCGATTAACGTTACTTTTGATGAGCTCAATAGTCAGAGATATAGCGACAGTGACGATGCAGATGTGCAAAACAAAACCTAAGGCACCAAAAGATACTGCTACCAACGAGAGCTATATGGAAAATCTACCGAAAAGGATGAAGTTCATGCTAGACCATCTAGAGACACTCGTAATAGGTGATGTATCCAAAGGCGTAGGTACGCATTCTTCTACTAGAGATATAACAGCAAATGTAGCATTTATTTCTCAAGTAGAACCTAAGACGGTAGCAGATGCTTTTAATGATAAATTTTGGATTGATGCCATGTAAGAGGAACTGAATCAATTTGAGAGAAAGCAAGTTTGGGAACTTGTTCTAAACCTATTGGTCAATCAATAATTGGGACCAAATGAGTGTTTCGAAATAAACTTAGTGAGGATGGACAAGTTCTACGCAACAAAGCACGTCTAGTGGCCCAAGGTTATAATAAAGAAGAAGAGATTGATTATAACGAGACATATGCTCCTCTTGCTAGACTAGAAGCCATTCACATATTTTGTGCATTTGCATATTTTTATAATTTTAAACTTTTCAAATGGACGTGAAAAGTACATTTTTGAACGAATTTTTGAAGGAAGAAGTTTTTGTGAAACAACCCCCTGGTTTTGAAGATTTTCAAAAACCTGATCACGTTTTCAAGCTTAGAAAAGTTCTTTATGGTCTCAAACAAGTACCGCGTGCTTGGTATGAACGCCTAAGTGCTTTCCTACTTGAAAATGGTTTTTCAAAAGGAAGAGTTGATACAACCTTGTTTATCAAATCTTCAGATGACAATATTCTACTTGTGCAAATTTATGCAGATGATATTATTTTCGGTTCTACTAACGAAAAACTCTGTCAAGATTTTGATAAGTGTATGCAGAGTGAGTTTGAGATGAGTATGATGGGAGCGCTCAACTACTTCCTAGGACTTCAGATCAAACAACACTCGCAGGGAATATCAATCAAGCCAAGTACACGAAGGCTTTACTAAAAAATTATGACTTCGACAACGTAAAGCCTATCAAAACTCTTATGGCAACAACAACACGGCTTGACATTGATGAAAGTGGCAAACCAGTCGATCAGCGTAAATATCGAGGTATGATTGGTAGTTTACTTTACTTAACTGCTAGTCGCCCTGATATTATGTTTAGTGTTTGCATATGTGCACGATATCAAGCTAATCATAAGGAATCACACCTATGCGCTGTTAAGCGTATCTTCCGATACCTTAAAGGAACTTCTACAGTCAGCTTATGGTATCCCAAGACCACATCTTTTGATCTAATCGGTTACTTAGATGCTGATTTTGCTGGATGCAAAGTAGACCGTAAAAGTACCAGCGGTACGTGTCATTTTCTAGGAAAAGCTTTAGTCTCCTTTGTAGAAGCATGGAAAATATTGCTTTTAGTCCCACATCGAAAAGGAGAAGAAGAAAGGGGTCACTCCATTCTATAAATAGACCCCCCTTTTCCTCCTTGGAAAAGGGCACCAACTCCTCTTCCCTCCTTCCAACTTGGACTCTTCCTACTACGCACCTTCGGGTGCTAAGTCGAAGAAGTCTAGGGCAGCGCGGGCTCGTTGAGCTCAGTCAGCTGTCCCAACCTCTGACTATCAAAGCGTCCCGCTAACTGTTAGAGCGGGCCTCTGATGGAAAGTTGCAAACATGATACCTACACACTCGTGTTCTCGGGATACCCGGGCCCACAAAACGAGTACAAAGGTTGACCGAGATGTCCTTGACTTGCGAGATGTGATCCTTCACAAGCGCAAGGAAAGAAAGAGGATTCTCTATGCCGCTCGAATTCAACATGGAGTCTCATGCGGCTCAAAATCCAGAAAGCTTTATGCATCTCAAAAGCAGTAGGGGGCCTTATGCGGCCCAAAATCAACATGAAAGCCCATACGGCTCAGCCAGAAGGAGCCTCATGCGGCTCAGAAACTCATGCGGTCCGGGCAGGGAGACGCTCATACGGCTCGGTCGTGACGACTCTTCATGCGACTCGGTCATGACGACGCTCATACGGCTCGAGTATGAAGACTCTCATGCGGCTCGGTCATGACGACTCTCATGCGGCTCGGTCGTGACGACTCTTCATGCGGCTCGGTCATGACGACGCTCATGCGGCTCGAGTATGAAAACTCTCATACGGCTCGGTCATGACGACTCTCATGCGGTTCGGGTATGGAGACTCTCATGCGGTTCGGGCACGACGACTCTCATGCGGTTTGAGTGTGATGACTTTCATGCGGCTCGTGAGCACAACAGTTGAGACACGTGGCAGGACACGTGTTATAAAGCCAATCAATCTCAATAACCCAGATTTACTGCAATCAAAGATTGGGTCAAATCCCAATAATCTGGGGACACGTGGCGGAAGAATGAATTAAATTTATTCATTCAGATTCGCAGACATCAGCAAATCCTCATGATGGAGATTTATTGCAGTCAGTATTAATTACTGATAGGATTTGGCGCAATCTACATTAATGGCCCAGATTCATCACATTCAAGACTAATGGCCCAGATTGATCAATCAACAGGCCGCCGCCACTTCAAGGATGCAGTCATTGCAAACCCTAATGATTGCATCCCATTCCTATAAATAGCAAGGTGCCATTCCCTTGCAGGAAGACCACTTTTTTTTCGAAGATCAGAACACCAGAACACTTGGAGAGAAAAAGAGAGAGAGCAAAGAGAGCATTTCTTCAACGCCAAGCTAATCTTTTCCGGAGCCAAGGCTGCATACCGATCGTCCAAGGAGTAAGGCAGAGGTGCCATAGCTTTCCCGAGCCTCTATCGTCACCCCCCAGAATCTAAAATAAACAATTGTACTTAGACTACTGTACCTAGGTTTTCGTCCCTAGGCTTTCTTTGTACAAGCGAGTTTGTATTGTGAAGTAAAAGTCCAGTCCTCCGATAATTGTTCTGCTCTTTTATATTTCATGGCAAACCTCCTTGTTTAGCAAGAAGCAAAACTTTGTAGCGCTATCAACAACTGAGGTCGAGTATATTGCCGCAGGACGTTGTTGTGCTCAGATTTTGTGGATGAAGCAAATCCTAGAAGACTACAATCTGCATTACACAAAGATTTTCATTTACTGTGACAACACTAGCACGATTAACTTGAGTAAGAACCCAGTTTGTCACTCACGCACAAAGCACATAGAAATACGTCATCATTTCTTGCGTGATCACCAACAACACGGGGATATATGCTTAGAATTTATTGACACAGATCATCAATTAGCAGACATTTTCACAAAACTGCTAGCTGAAGACCGATTCAATTATCTGCATCGAGAGTTAGGCATACTTGAATTTTCAGAGTCATAATGTGTTATGATTAATAAAAATGCTTAAAACTTGATATTTCGAGATTAATTGAAATTGTTTTGGGTACAAGCCGAAAGTGCCCTTCTGTCATACATGTGTAAATAGTCTGAAGCGACACGGTGCATTAGTCTTTGGACTACCGCTAGCTGGGATCCGGCCCCTACAGCTAACCCAAAGTGACAGATATTAATGAAATCAAAAGAATTAAAAGTTATTAAGTACGTTTATAATTCATTGCACATAATTGAACTGGAAATAAGGTGGCTGAACTCGGACCGAGTTCTGACCGAGTTCGGGCCGAACTCTGTGGGGTCTTTTTCATTTAAACAACAGCTTCCAGCCGACCCTTTTTTCTTCTATTCCTTCATCTTCCCAAACACAGCCGCCCAAAATATAGTAAACCCTAACCCTAGCTTTTGGAAACCCCCTTCCAAAGTTTCAAACTTCATTTTCCTCGGATCTAGCGGCTCTACGAAGGCGTTCTCCACTCCTTTCCAATTTCTATTTGTGGTATATCTCTCCTTTCTCCTCAATTTAAATTTCTATGGCTCCCAAGCTCTTCAAGTGGAAGAAAAGGGATACCGCGACATCCTCCACTTCGGAGTATGAACCCGTTAACGTGTTTAGTCCCGCTCGTCCCGACGATGATGAGGATTTTGACACCAATCTTTTCCCGTCTTCGAAAATTTCACTATAATGGTTTACCCAATTTTGATATCGGAACATTTGTCCCGGTCAATTGATAAATTTCACTATCTTTTCGGAGTATGCATCTATTTTTGAAAACTTAGGGCTCCGAGACTTTCTTGAGATTTCGAGTGAAATTTATGATAATGCTGTTCGGATGTTCTATTGCAATATGCAAGAGGCAGACAACAACATTTATTCTTGTGTTAGTGGAAAAGAACTTGAGTTTAACTCGACATATTTGAGTGAGAACTTCCATATGCCTGACAACGACGAAGCTCTAGTCGAAATTAACAAAGTTCAATCCCCCCTGACGTAACTCTTGAGTCATTCAAGACTGCTCTGTGTCATCCTAACCCGGTTCCCCGGACGAGGTTGTTCACAAGGCACCTGAACCAGCTGTTCTATGAACTCCATCGCATTATCTACTCTATATTGCTACCTAAGACGGGATCTACTGATGAGATCACCTTCTTAGAGTTATCTGCTCTTTATCATATTCACTTTGGAGTCCCTTTTTTTGTTCCTAAGACTGTTATTGCTAATATGGTAAGTTGTCAGAGGGCAGATCGCAACCTCCTCTATCCTATGCATCTCGCAGCTATCTTTCCGAAATTTGGAATCAACTTAGATGTCTGTCCTATTTCTGGGTCGCCTTCTGAGCTGTCTAGATCTAGGAAGTACCCTCAGCCTCCACTTCTACCCGGTGCTTCAGCCCCTGCAGCTGATCCAGCCGCAGCTCCAGCCGATGCTCCAGCTCCTGCTACTCCAGGCCACTTCGACGAGTTCTTCCAGAGGTTCGATGCCTTTGTCACCCTCCAGGGAGCATGAGACCTATCTGACTCGTTTCACCGATGCTGAGTACCGTCACATTTCTCAATCCCAGGTCTTGAAAAATGGCATGGCAGACGTTCAGTGGACTTTGGCGCATCATCCCACTGCTCTAGCTCCTATCCTCCGTCATCCCAACTTCGATGGACCGAGATTTGAGGATCACTTTATGTTTTTTCGATCCGACGACAGCTTATGTTGATCCTCATCCTCCTGCTGATCCTCTCGGTGGTGATGCTGATATTTGATTTAGTCTTTTTGGCTTAGCATTTGTGGACTAGTTCTGATGATGATGATCTTATGTAGTGACACTTCTTTTGTCAGTTTGGATTATCAGTAGGATTGCACTATTTCATTTGTTTATGCACTTTGAACTCATTTTTCAGTAGTAGTTGGTTTATGTTATATTAGTTAGTTTCCATTATTTATATTTCATTCACTAGCTGGTGTTATTTCTTGAGATGTTGACTTGGTTCAATCATATATTTTGTAGATATTACTCTGTCTTTTTTCTTGTTATTGTTGGCTTCACAAATTACGGAGGAGCTACATTTTTGAGTACATGACAAAGGGGGAGAACGAGTATACCAAAATTTTGCGATTCAGATTCAGAACAAGTCCGGTATATATTTCAAAGTTATATATTTCGTTATATTTTGGTATAGACTCAAAGTTTGTCAATTATCAAAATAGGGAAGATTGTTGGTCCATTGGTTAATGATCACACCTGATTTTGATAATCAATGTCAACTTTGGTCGATACACAAAATATACAAACTGCTACAGGTTAACAGGTTTCAAATGAGAAGATCGTCTACGTCCTACTGCTACCAACTACTTCAAAGTATAGACATTGCATCGTCATCAAGAATCAATCACACTGAAATTAGGATCAAGACTTTTATATTTTATTCTGTATTTTTTCAATTTTATTGAGTCTAGGAAGTATTTGTACGGTTGACCATGATTGGTACTGGCTTAGGTTTTATCAGTCCACAAATTTTTAAAAAGCCTACCCATCCATACTTCCAAGTCTAATGTTCAAAAAGCCCAAAACCAAACACAAAAATTGGCCCATACATACTGTTCTGACTTAGACAGAACTAAGGGTGAACTCTGACCGAGTTCGGTCATGGGATTTTCAAAATTCAATTTCTACCAAATCTGCCTACAACGTTCGAATGCGAGATTCGTGCATCCGAACTCAGCCCGAATTTGTCCGAATTCGATATGCAAAAATATTATAAATAGATGAGAATTCTCACCATTTCAAATCACTCATTCACTTTCTCTTCTCTATCTCTTCAAGTGTTTTCAACGAGCAAAAACTTTCAAATCTAGCCTAATACCACTCTTAGCCAAAGTCAGTACAGTTCTATTTAAATCTAGAGTTTTGGTTCTGAATAGTTGTATCAGAGGTTGCAATTTAGAATATGTTCCAATTTTCGAAATCAAGTTGTGGAGTCGGTCGTGCGCTCGTCACCAAGCACGGTGTTTGTAGGAGACTGCAAGCTCTCATTTAGCTTGTGCCATAGTAGATTAACATCGAGTAAGAGTACTCGAGATTGGAGTAGTCCGTCCTCTCAGAGGGAGACCAGTATACATCGCTGTGTCACTGAGTTTAATTCTCTTGCCTCTTACTTTACCGCATTTTGTTTACTTGCCATAGTTTATAAGTGCTTACTTCTTAATTGATGATTATTTTCACTACACACGCATACACTCTATTCATCCCCCCTCTAGAGGTGCTTAACGGTCCTACAAAATAGACCATAATGTCATCAACAAAGATAACCATAAATTGATCTAAGTATTGGTGAAATATTTTGTTCATCAAGTTCATAAAGACTGTAGGTGCAGTAGTTAAACCAAATGGAACCCATACCTTGTCCTGAAGGCTATTTTCGGAATATCCCCCTCCCGAACCTTCACTTGATGATAACCTGACCTTAGATCAATTTTCGAGAAAAAGCTCCATTCACTGATCAATTAGATCGTTAATATGCATCAACAGATATTTGGTTTTCACTGTTACTACATTCAGGGCTCTATAATCGATGCACATGCATATTGACCCATTTTTCTTCGTTACGAACATAACTGGTGCTCCCCAGGGTGATACGCTCGGCCAAATATAACCTTTGCTATCTAATTCTTCCAGCTGGACCTTCAATTCGTCCATCTCCTTCTTAGCTAATCTATAGACATTGGAAGGTATTGGTGTTGCTCCTGGAATCGGTTTATAAAAAAAAATCATTTCTCTCTCTGGTGGAAGTCTTGGCAAATCATCTAGAAAGACGTCTTGAACTCTGATATGATGTGAGGATACGTGACGCCTTCCATTGCCATCTAAGCTCTATTTACAGGTTGATCATTCTTCTAGGTAGATCTTCTAATAAATTCAAACTCTTGTCAGTCAGGCAGTCTGAATATAACACTACCTCGACGACAATCAAAGGTGGTATAATACTGGCTTAACCAGTCTATTCAGAAAATGTCAAAATTTGGCATGGAAAATACCAAAAATCGGGCTCTTATATCTCTATCACAAATCACCACTGAACATAATCTACATATGTCGCTAACATGCATTATCCCACCCCCGGTGAGAATCCTAACATTTTTATGAAACGATGAGGTATCTATATGATGCATGGCAACAACACTAGTGGATATAAATAAGTATATGGCTCTGGTGTCAAGTAGTGTCACGGTAAGAAATGATTCAACTAGCTAATACCGGGTATCATTTCTGCATCAGGTTCAGTGTCCTCCACTGTCATAGAAAATGCATGTTTATGCCTTTAATTACCCATCCCCTATCTAGCCTGCCTGAACTGAATTGTCTGGTCAGCTAAGAGTGGTCCTTTCTGATATCCTCCGGTGTGGTGGTCGTGGTGTTCTTGGTCTTGAAGCTACTAGCGTCTACAACTATTGCTGAGATGGCATCGGAGTGGGTTGCTAGCCTCTGGATCCGTTGTGTTGCAGTGGTCCTCAATTATGGACAATCTCTAGCTTAATGTTGGCTAGACCCACAAGACAGACAATACCCCAAACTTTGCCGACAATCTCTTAAATAATGACCGATCTTGCCGCAGAAATGACAAGTGGACTTCTTCTGCGTCTTATATGGGCCTTCTCTCTGCTATTGAGTTGTAAGATGTCTAATCGGCCTGCCCTGATTCGCTCTACCTGGTCCTGCTACTGGGGTAGGGCGTCTCTGTGCTTGTTGTGCTTCCTTGCAAAGGACTTCTTGGTTTCTTACTTCTTCCAATACTACAGCGTACAAAGTCCTCGATTGCACACTAGTATATCTCTTAAGATCATGTGAAAGTCCGTGATAGAACCTCTTAACTCTCTCAAACTCTGTCGAAATCAAAATGACACCAAATCTGCTTAATTGCTTGAACTATGCATTATACTCGTCCACAATCATGGTCCCCTTCCCTCTGCTACTGAGCTGTAAGATGTCTAATCGGCCTGCCCTGATTCGCTCTACCTGGTCCTTCTACTGGGGTAGGGCATCTCTGTGCTTGTTGTGCTTCCTTACAAAGGACTTATTGGTTTCTTACTTCTTCCAATACTACAACGTACAAAGTCCTCGATTGCACACTAGTATATCTCTTAAGATCATGTGAAAGTCCGTGATAGAACCTCTTAACTCTCTCTAACTCTGTCGAAATCAAAATGACACCAAATCTGCTCAATTGCTTGAACTATGCATTATACTCGTCCACAATCATGTTTCCTTGCTTGAGATGAAGGAAGTAATCATATAATGCGTCCTAAACATTGGCGTGGAAATACTTCTTATTAAAAAGCTGATAAAACTCCTCCACGTCTGATTTGTACCCAAAAGTCTCTTCTCTGCCTCCCAATAATGATGGACATTATCTTTAAGTAACAAATCAACTGCTATCATCCATATATCAGTAGGCAGCTTTGACGCTTTATACAACCTTTTCATACTGATAAGACATGAAGTGATATCTAGTCGACTCTCGGTACCCTTGAATATTTTTTGGTTTATTTGACTGAAATCTTTAACTGGAAATTGCTGAGAAACCCAATTTCGGGGTGGGCTTTTATGAAATGCCCACCCGCTGGATGAGTTTTATGAAATACCCAGAATTATGTATTTTCACGTTAAATATTCCAAGATTCCCACTACTAAAATATGCTAAAATAGCGACGTATATTAGCGACGGCGGAAATACCCGTCGCTGATAATTGCCTATAGCGACTTCTTGTGGTACACGTCGCTGTCCGTCGCTGCGTAGCGACGTTCAGCGACGTAGTAGAAATGACGTCGCTGATGGGCGACCGTTTGCGACGGATGTCCAATGTACGTCGCTGTATTGCGATGTTTAGCGACGTATAATTTATGCGTCGCTGTATTATTACATATAGGGTTCCTGGTCCGATCGAAATCACAAAAATTTCGCCCAAAATTTTTCTTCCCGCTCTCCCCTCTCCCCGTGGTGAACCCTCCCCTCCGGCGACCCCTCCCTCCGGCGACACCCTCCCCCTTCTCCCCCCGGCGACCCCGCTCGCCCGTTGACCCCTCCCTCCGGCGACCAGCCTCCCTCCTCCGACGAAGGAGCCTTCCTCGCCGCCTTCCTCCTCCGACGAAGCCACCCTCCTCGCCGCCTCCATCCTCCGACGAAGCCACCCTCCTCAGGTAAACCCTAACCCTAGCCCTAGCTATCTAGACACAGACACGGACACGAGAACCCTAACCCTAGCTGGGGTGGTCTTTCTGTCGAGGGGGGAGAGAGGGGTAGGGGTGGGTGCAGGGGGTGGGGGGGTCTTACTGTCGAGGGATGGAGGGAGGGGTGGGGGTACCCGGGGGGTGCAGGGGTAGGGGGAGGGGGCATGGTTGGGGTGGGTGCAAGGGGAGGGGGGCAGGGGAGGGAAGGCAGGGGAGGGTTGGGGTGGGTGCAGGGGTATGGGGAGGGGGGCAGGGGAGGGGGGAGGGGGGGCAGGGGAGGGTTGGGGTGGGTGCAGGGACAGGGGAGGGGGGCAGGGGAGGGGGGGAGGGGGGGGAGGGGGGGCAGGGGAGGGTTGGGGTGGGTGCAGGGGTAGGGGGAGGGGGGCAGGGGAGGGGGGAGGGGGGCAGGGGAGGGTTGGGGTGGGTGCAGGGGTAGGAGGAGGGGGGCAGGGGAGGGTGCAGGAATCGGTATCGTACTATATGTATACAATGTATATACATGTATATATACTTACACACTTACATACACACACAAATACATATATACTCACACACTTACATACACACACAAATACATATATAAATATATATGTATACAATGTATATACACCAAGGTTCACAATATCGGTATCGGAATCGGTATCGGACTATTCCTATGAGTATTGGTATCGGCGATATCGGTAGTATCGACGGTATCGTATCGGAGTATCAGACTTTGGTATCGGAAAACAAATAATTATTAATAAATTATTTACATTTAAAAACATATATTTTATACATTTAGGCATAATTTTAAGTATTTCAGCGTTATTTCTTAGTAGTTTTGAAATTATATGAAATAGTAGTCACCCTTACCGATTGGTTTTGCCGAATTGACCGGAACAAAGACCCCCAATGTCGGTATCGATCAATATTTGGTATCGGTCGGTATCGGATCGGAACTTGTCAAACCGTATCGGTATCGGCCCTATCGGATCGGTATCGGCCGATACTTTAAACCATGATATACACACAAATACACATATATATACAATAAAAAATCCATTTGAAATTTATTTTAAGAATCTGAAATGTTGACGATATATACCCAAGGTTCACAATATCGGTATCGAAATCGGTATCGGACTATTCCTATGAGTATTGGTATCGGCGATATCGGTAGTATCGACGGTATCGTATCGGAGTATCGGACTTTGGTATCGGAAAACAAATAATTATTAATAAATTATTTACATTTAAAAACATATATTTTATACATTTAGGCATAATTTTAAGTATTTCAGCGTTATTTCTTAGTAGTTTTGAAATTATATGAAATAGTAGTCACCCTTACCGATTGGTTTTGCCGAATTGACCGGAACAAAGACCTCCAATGTCGGTATCGGTCAATATTTGGTATCGGTCGGTATCGGATCGGAACATGCCAAACCGTATCGGTATCGGCCGTATCGGATCGGTATCGGCCGATACTTTAAACCATGGTTGACTATTTTGACTTAGATTTGACCTTGTTTGACCAAGGTTGACTATTTTGACTGAAAGTCAAAGTAGAGTCAACATTTGACCTAGATTGGACTAAGAGTTGACAAACACGGATTGACATTACTGTATGTCAGTTCTAGTTAGTTCTATTTGATTCTCTGTTACAAACACGGATTAACATTACTGGATATAAGTTTAAATTTAGTTTAATATTAGATAAAATTTTATTAAAATCTGTTCTTTCGATATTTGGTATCGGTCGGTATCGGATCAGAACATGCCAAATCGTATCGGTATCGGCCGTATCGGATCGGTATCGGTCGATACTTTAAACCATGGTTGTCACATTATGGGTCTTTGAGGAGGTGACATGTTGTGAAAAGATATATCCTTATAGTTCACCTACGTAATGTTAAAGAAAATCCGTAGGAGAACTATATATAAGGATATATCTTTTCACAACATGTCATCTTGTCAAAGACCCTTAATGTACCAACCATGTTACCACGGTATTGGTATTTGTGCCTGTTGGATAATGTGTGTCCATCTTTGCAGAATTATTTCCAAATGGATATGAATTACTACTTGTGGAATCGTTCATGGATGTACAATCGTCGTCCTGATGATATGTGTGGTGTGCGGGATGAATACATAGCGGGAGTAGAGCAGTTCCTGCAGTTTGCTAAGGCGTTCCCTCAGTACATGGACGGCACCAAAATTAAGTGTCCGTGTGTGAAATGTCATAACGTGAAATATTATCCAGAAGTGGAAGTGACATATCATTTGTACTCGAGGGGTTTCACGTCTAATTACTATCAGTGGACCGCACACGGAGAACTTATGTCTTTAGCATCAGAGCCGGAGCCTTACGTTGAGCCGTATATGCATGCGGGACCTAATTTTGTTTCAGATAATCATGCATACGACGACGGGTGCGTGAACATGGTTTTCGACGCTGCGGGGCCTAGTTTCGTTCATGATGCACCTGAGGAGGCACCGAACGCCGATGCTGCACAGTTCATGGAGTTGCTGGAGAATGCAAGGACTCCATTGTATCCTGGTTGTGAGGATCATTCACCGTTGGAGGTGGTTACAAGACTGTTGAGCATTAAGTCAGATTTTAACATGTCGCAAGAATGCTACAACCGAGTGTTGGAGTTGATTATAGAGATCTTGCCGGCGGGTGCTAAGTTGCCTAAAGACTTCTACCGGTCTAAGAGGATGGTGAGATCGCTCTGGATGGGATACGAGAAAATCGATTCCTGTCGCAATGGGTGCATGCTGTACTACAAAGACGACAAGGACGCAGATGTGTACAGATTTTGTGGTGCTGATCGCTATAAGACAACTAGTACAGGAAGGTCTACCGGTGCAAGAAGACCGACCGATTCAATGCACTACTTGCCTTTAATGCCGCGGTTGCAAAGATTATTTATGGTGAAAGAGACGGTCGAAAATATGAGTTGGCACATGCGAGAACAGATTGAAGGAGTTTTGGATCACCCATCCGATGGAGAAGCGTGGAAGCACTTTGATCGAGTGTATCCTGATTTTGCTTCAGATCCGCGTAATGTCAGGTTGGGACTATCTTCTGACGGTTTTACTCTTTTTGGTCTTTCGGGATCCCAGTATTTGTGCTGGCCTGTGATTGTCACTCCGTATAACCTACCGCCTTGGATGTGCATGAAGACTCAGTACATGTTTCTAACCGTTATAATTCCTGGTCCGAACAATCCCAAGAGGAACATTGACGTGTACTTACAGCCTTTGATAGATGAGTTGAATCAGTTATGGAAAGTAGGCGCTAACACGTACGATGTTTCCAGGAAGCAGAATTTTCAGATGAAGGCAACCCTTATGTGGACCATCAACGACTTTTCGGCCTATGAAATGTTATCTGGATGGAGCACTCATGGCCGTCTCTCATGTTCGTATTGCATGGACCGTAGTAAGGCTTTCTGCTTGAAACACGGAGGAAAACCGTGCTTCTTTGATTGTCATCGACAATTTCTGCCAAAAGATCATCCGTTCTGAAGGAACAGGAATGCATTCCGTGCCGGCGTTGTAGAGAAGGGTGATCCACCGCCAAGGTGGTGCGGAGCCACGATATGGGAGGAGGTTAAAGATTTTCCAAGTGCTATCAAAGATCTTACAACTGGGTACAAGTGCGATGGATTTGGTAGAGATCATAACTGGACAAAGAGGAGCATATTCTGGGATCTGCCATACTGGAGTACCAATCTGATCAGACATAATCTTGATGTCATGCATATTGAGAAGAATGTGTTTGATAACATAATTAATACTGTGATGGACGTAAAGGAAAAAACGAAAGACAATCCCAAGGCCAGGATGGACTTAGAAGAAATATGCAAACGTCCTGCGTTGCATTTGATACAGCAGAATGGAAAACAGTTCCTGCCGAAGTCAAGTTTTTCGTTGGACAAGGAGGATAAAGTGAGACTTTGTCGGTGGATCCAGGGCCTAAAATTTCCAGACGGATATGTGTCAAATCTGAGAAGATGTGTCGATCCGAAGGAAAACAAATTGACGGGTATGAAAAGCCACGACTGTCACGTATTCATGGAGAGGTTAATTTCGATTGCATTTCGGGAATTCTTACCGCAGGCAGTTTGGGATCCATTGACGGAGCTTAGCATATTCTTCAGGGATCTTTGTTCTAAGAAATTGCTCGTTGATCGTCTAGAAAAGCAAGAGAAGGACATTGCGGTAACACTATGCAAGCTAGAGAGGGTGTTTCCTCCTGGATTCTTCGACTCTATGGAGCATTTGCCGATTCATCTATCCTATGAGGCACGTGTTGGTGGACCCGTCGAATATCGATGGATGTACCCGTTCGAGCGACATTTGAATCACCTAAAAAGAAAGGTGAAAAATAAGGCACGGGTCGAGGGTTCTATTTGTGAAGCCTATGTTCTCGAGGAGATTACAAACTTTTGTTCGATGTATTTCAAGCCTCATGTTGCAACTAATAGAACGAGAGCTTCCAAAAATGACGACGGAGATCATGAAAGTAATGATACAATACTGAAGGTATTCAATGCTCCAGGAAAGCCATCGGGTAAAATAAAGAAGAGATATCTGAACGATGATGAGCTAAGGGCTGCTCAGGTGTATGTATTACTCAACTGCGACGAGGAAGAAGTAGAGAAACTGGAGGGGTAAGTAAATAATACGTCTACATTATTTTAATAGTGTTGAGAATAATACTATTATATTAATTGCACGATGTTGTTTTCAGCATATTTAATGATGATGTGAGGTCAGGTAGGCCACACATAACAGAAGAAGAACTAGAACAAGAAATGAGGCGTTATTTTCCATCATGGTTGAGTGCATATGTAAGACTTGAGAACTCTGTAATTACCTTTCTGTATATGCACTTGATTTAGAATGAGCTTAAATTTGCTTCTTTCGTGGTATTTAGGTCGATCGTCCATACGCAAGATTTGAGAATGAGTCTATTAGAACGCTAGCCAAGGGACCAATTTATGCTGCAAAAATATGGCCAAGCTACTGTGTTAATGGGTTTAGGTTCAAGTCAACAACTTGCCCGATCAGAGACAACTTTGTGGATCTCGACTCCACCAAAAACAGCTGTTTGTGTATCAGATCTTCGAACTACAAAGATGTTGATGCGGGCAACGATTTCTATGGCGTGCTACGGGAGATCGTGGAGCTGACATATAGTTATGGAATAGAGCCTGCTAAGATTGTGTTATTCAGGTGTGATTGGTTCGATCCGATTGAAGGTCAGGGTTGGAAAGTAGACAAGCACGGTCTTGTTGATATAAACTATCGGCGTCGATATCAAGCCTATGAACCATTTGTCCTATCAAGTCAGGCTCAGCTCGTGTACTTCACAAGTTATCCTAAACGGAGAACAACAAGGTCGGACTGGTGGGCAGTATGCAAGACCAAAGCTAGAAATACCTTTGAGGTTGACGATATAGCTTATCAACAGGATGAACTACCTCTTGTAACAAATATTATAGAAGTAGACACGACGGAAGTTCCTCATTACACATCTAATTGTGTAGAAGAAGTAGAATTATCTGAAGAGGAAGATACAGATGAAAGTGAAGATGTAGAGGAGGAAGAAGAAGAAGAAGAAGAAGAAGAAGAAGAAGATGATCTAAACGAACTAGATGAATTTTCAGAAGAGGATTAAAATCTGTGATGTCTATCATATAAATATGTATTTTTGTAATAATAAATCTGTGACACTTTAGTGACACTTTTATCAGTGACCATGATATTTTTCAAAAATCTGTGATGTCTATCGTATAAATATGTATTTTTGTTTTATTATCATATGTTATTATTAGGTATGACTAGACCAGGAGGACGACGCGGAGGATATTACATTAGGCAGTCCAGTCAGCCTCGGCCTAGGGATGGAGGGGGCAGTTCCGTACCCTCATCCTCATCTCCGAGTACGCCAGTGTACCATTCTGTTCCCGGTCCATTACCGGGACAGGGCAGTTCCAGCAGGTTGCAGAGTCCTCCCTCGTCGTCCAGCCTTCCTGATCCCGCGTCCAGCATCCCTGATATCCCGTCCAGCATTCCTCCTGTCGACGGCTCTATGGGGGAAGCCGACGCCGAGCATATCGAGGCCGGCGATCAGACTGAACCTGCCCAGGCAGGAGGTGAGAGCGACCCTCCATGCGCTCCCCCGGGCGAGACGCGTATGGAGATTTGGACGGACGGGCCTATGAAGTAAGTTAATTAATTAATATAAATTTCTCAAATAATTATATGTACATATATATTCATGAAATTTTGTTATTGTATAGATATCGGCCTTCTGTAGTACAGAGACAGTTGGGGGTATTTCTGAGGCAGAACTATGGTGGGCCTTGGCTCAACTACTCAGATGCTCCCGCAGACAGGAAGGCCTTTTGGTTCGCCCACTTAAAGGTAAAAAAATTATTTATTTTCAAAATTTAATAATCATTTGTGTATATTATACAACTTTTGTATTTTACTTCTTGTAGAGGACCTATTTCTATCCACCACACCGGGCGGCGAGGATCGAGGGCCAGTTTCCTGCCGTCGCAGCCAAGCTCATCCGTGATGTGATCGACGACCAGAAGCGTCGTGATCGCGCCGGACGTCCGATCCATGGTTGGATCACGCCAGATCAGTGGGCTGCGATGAAGGCTAGATTCAGCGAGCCCAAGTACCAGGAGCGGTCTGAGAAGGCCAAGGTGGCGCGGTCGAGCGCCGGTAAGTGGTGTGGTGGCTCCATTCCGATGACGGAGCATTTTCGTCGTCTGGTACGTTTCCTACGACGGACATTAATTTATATATAGTTCGATATAGAATGTTTAATACTAATAATAGATAATATATTTTAACAGGTAAAAAAGGGTGAGGACCCGAACATGGTGACCGTCTTCCTGGTCACACATCGGAGGGCTGGGGAGTTCATTGACGAGAGGGCGACGCAGACATATATACGTTCTATTCTTTATATTAATTTACTATAACTTAGAAAACATGAAAATAGATATCAATATAGACTTTAGCAAACACTTACACGTTAGCAAACATGTTCTAGGCCGAGTTTGTTCGGCTACAGCAGGAGGCGGCTGCTGCTGCTAGTGCGCCAGCAGAGGGAGGGGCTGGTAGTTCCTCCCAGCCGCCTACAGCTCCATCGCAGGACGAGCTCTGGATGACCGCCGTTGGCGGTCTTCAGAAGGGTACGTACTACGGTACGGGATCCTACGGTGCGTATTTGGCTTCGGAGTCATCCCGGGCCCCCTCTGTCAGTGTGCAGTCTCCGGCTTCGCAGGCGTCGTCACGAGTTGGGGATATCCTTCGTCAGATCGAGGAGCTGCGTCGCGAGTTGCAGCAGCAGATTTCTGATGCGGTCGAGCGACGATCCGACCCTCCGATCGTCACCGGACGATTTGATGCGGTCGAGCGCAGTATACAGGAGCTGATGAGTCTGCATCAGGCTATAGCTGCTAGCTTACAGACGCTCACCGAGTCTACGCAGCGCACAGAGCGTAGACAGGTCGAGCTGGAGGGATCGCAGAGGAGCATGTCTGCCTCACTCACTCAGGTTTCGGCTTCACTTGAGGCGAGTACTGAGAGGGTGGTGAGTACCCTTGCTGCGCATGGTGAGCGACTGCGAGAGCTGGAGCAGATACGTCCTTCCGGTCTGCCTCCGGCGCCGACTCCAGACACTGCACTACCTCCGGCGCCGACTCTAGACATTGCACTGCCTCCTACTGCCCCTACGGTACAGCTCACCCAGCAGCAGTATGACTACATTCTATCCCAGTTGTGCGGCAGGGGTCCGCAGTGATTTTATTGGTTTTTTATGACTTGTGTGTATTGGCCCTATGGGCAAATTGTTTATTCATACAACTGTTGTTTATACACTTGGTGGAAGACTTTTTATCTTCCATTTTTATTTGACTCTATTGGATGTTTGTGAGGATTTGTGTCTGTGATATTTACTTTGCACTGCCTCCTGTTTTTATTGTGATATTTACTTTGTGATATCTGCGACGGGGATGACAAATATACCTACGCTGGGTTATAAGCGATGATCTAATATACAAAGGAGGTGCTGCCGAAATTTTAAAAAAATATATTGTGTATTTTTGTTATGATGTGTGTCTGTATTTACAGTGAATGTGAAATGCAGTGTTCGGAACCATCGACAGTTTCGATTACTGTTGTATGTGTTATCTTGGATAGAAATAGCAACAGTTCAGGGTGCACTTCTGAGAGGTTCATTTTCACGTCCTTTACTTTCTCGGGACGTCGTAAAGGTTCCCGAGAAGGTGAAGGACGTGAAGAGGAAGTTCTGAGAAGTGCAGCCTGAACTGTTGCTCTTTCTATCCAAGATAAAACATAGAACAGTAAGCGAAACTGTCGATGGTTCGAACACTGCACTTCACACACAGTAAACACAGACACACAGCATAACAAAAATATCAATTATATTTTTTTAAATTTTTTTTTATAATATCTGCGACGTATAGCGACGTTCTGCGGCGGACGGCGACGGAAAGTAGAAGTCGCTATACGTCGCTAAATAGTGACGTCACGTCACTAGACGTCGCTAAATACGTCGCTACATCTGTCGGTAGACGTCGCTACGTTGCCCACGTGGCTGACATGCCAGGTCATCATATATAAAGTTTACAACGTCGCAAGTGGTCGCTTTACGTCGCAACGTTGGCGACACAGAGATACGTCGCTATCTGTCGCTCATTTTGCGACGTCTAGCGACAATTAACTACGCGTCGCAAATAGCGACGTATGGCGACTAAATTGCCATCTGCGACTTGCCTATAAGCGACGTCCGTTTTTCGTCGCTAAATACGTCGCAAACTGGTTTTAGCGACGTATTTTCCATTTTTAGCGACGTCTCCTGACGTCGCTAAAATGGGTTATTTTAGTAGTGTCCCTTTTTAGATGCTATCCGCTGGAAACTGCTATTTTTATGATACCGAAACTACCCCTCCGTGCGAATTGGTCATCTATATGTATTTGAATTCAAAAAACTCAGATCTGGATTGCGATTTTCGTCTTCTTCTTCTTCACGGGAAATCTGAATTCCATTGCTCTCATCTTCAGCAGAGATCGCAAAGATCGTTCGTAGTTCGGTGTGCTTTTCTTCAGTCGAACTCAGATCATCGCTCGTCATCATCATCACCATCATCATCTTCTTTATCGTGGAGACATTTGAAGTTTTTCGACGTTTAGTTCAATTGTGGAGAGACGATCTTTCTTCTACTTTTCCATAAGAATTATCATCGTTTTGAAAGAAGAATGAAACTCTTTATTCCTGACAAAATTTTTCTAAAAAAAAATATTCTCTGTGTTAAAACCACGGAGAATGACCATTCTCCGTGCTAAAATGACGGAGAATGACTATTCTCCGTTTTAAAAACAACGGAGAATGGCATTCTCCGTGTTAAAAACCACGGAAAATGACAATTTTCTATGGGTTTTAACACGGAGAATGACATTCTCCGTGGTAAAGTGACGGAGAATGGCTATTCTCCGTCATTTTAGTACGGAGAATAGCTATTCTCCGTGGTTTTAACACGGAGAATGATCATTCTCCGTCTTTTTCAATACGGAGAATGACCATTCTCCTCCATGTTAACACGAGATTGGTCATTCTCCGTGTTAATATCACGAAGAATGACCATTCTTCGTGTCGAAAAAGGTCATTCTCCGTGTCGAAAAAGACGGAGAATGACCATTCTCCGTTGTAAAAAATGACGGAGAATGTCCATTCTCCGTGTAAAGATCACGGAGAATGATTATTATCCGTGTTAATATCACGGAGAATGACCATTCTCCGTGGTAAAGTGACGGAGAATGACCATTCTCCGTCATTTTAGTACGGAGAATAGCTATTCTCCGTGGTTTTAACACGGATAATGGTCATTCTTTGTCTTTTTCAATACGGAGAATGACCATTCTCCTCCATGTTAACACGAGATTGGTCATTCTCCGTGTTAATATCACGGAGAATGATCATTCTCCGTGTCGAAAAAGACGGAGAATGACCATTCTCCGTTGTAAAAAATGGCGGAGAATGTCCATTCTCCGTGTAAAGATCACGGAGAATGATTATTATCCGTGTTAATATCACGGAGAATGACCATTCTCCGTGATTTTACCACGGAGAATGGCAATTCTCCGTGGTTTTGACACGGATAATGACCATTCTCCGTCATTTAGTACGGAGAATGGCTATTCTCCGTCATTTAGTACGGAGAATGACTATTCTCCTGCGTTTTAACACTAGAAATGGCCATTCTCCGTGATTTTACCACGGAGAATGGCGAGTTGAAAGTTTGGAAAGCCATAACTTTTGACTGGGAGATCGAAACGAGGTCCGGTTTGTCGCAAAACGAGCGTATTTCCGAGGAGCCTGAAAGTAACGAATTTTTCGTTAGACGGACTTTCGAAATTTCAGAATCGCAAAAAAAATAATGTTTTGACCTCCGTTTTGACATAGAAAGATTTTGGAGAAGAAAACCTAGATTCGAAAGTGAGCAGCGTATCGAAGAAGATGAAGAATAGAAAGTGAGCAGCGTAACGAAGAAGATGAAGAATCGAAATCTTTTTTTTGAAGAGTATGTTTCGCGGGTGCTTTGAATAAATTAGAAGGGTAAAAGGGTCATTTGGAACCCGCTTTGGATAAGTTTCTCTAATTCTGGACACGCGATGAAAGTTTTTTTAGCGGTGGATTTTTTATGAAACTTTTTTAGTTTTTGGGCATTTCATAAATTTCCCCAATCTTTAATATTTTCCATGTATGGTCGTGGCCCCGGGGCTGGTGTCGATATTGGTGGTGGATGTAGAGGCATTTTCAGTGTTGTTAGCAAGCCCTCATGCCTCATAATCTCATACTGTTGCTACAAAGTTTGCAACATAGCATGCAATAACTGTGTTGTTTAAGTCCCTTCAGTCTGTTGAAAAGGCTGTGGTAGAGGTACATAGGGCATAAAATGTGCAAACTGAGGTGGGAACTAACGAGGTGGTTGTGGTATATACTCTCTATGAGGTGCTGTTGTCTACGGCTCGGGCTGCCCCAACTGTGATCCGATAAGCTGTTGAGGACAATAAAGTGGGATCTAGGGTGCTCGAGTCCGATGGTACTGCTGGGTGTCGGCCAGTGACAAATCGGGCTGAGATGACTGCCCTTGCTGAATTTGAGTGATTAGGGTCATTACCGGAGCCTGTAAAGGTGTTTGCTCCTCCTGAGCTATAACCTCACCTAAGGTGATGGAGCAAAGGGTTGTAAGCTCATTCTGGGGATTCATATTCCTGGTTGTGAATAATAAGGATTCCTCTAGAACAAATCAAACTATATGCAATTCAAGCAATCAAATGAGAATCAAAACAAAATCAAATGAGCTAATTAAGCAACATATGATATCTTATATCTTAATCCTAAATGCAAGCTTGTTTTGTACAGTAATGTAACTGAAATAATATTTTCTTGATGTACATGAGCCACCACAAAAATATGTCACGCTGCTATGCCAAACTACGTAGGACCAGCATGTAACTTTGCTAGCTAGCATGCATGCGAAGACTACTCCAATATATGGAAACTAAAAATACACGCTTATGTTGGAAATGAACTCCAGCTCATGAAATATCAATGGTCACCAATATAATCTAATCTTATCCATAGAATAAAGGTAATAAACTAAGCAACTAGCAGCAATGAAATCAAGTCCAGAGATAACCATCCAACAAAAGTAGATAGCTGGGTGGAGACAAATCTACTACCAAAGGACTATAATAAAACGAAAGCATAAAAATAGTCTTGTCATGGAAATGAAAATAAAAGATAATTAAACTACGATAGTCCAACTAAATGATATCATAGAAACTCAAGTACTGGTGCGACCTCCTCGTCATCAAAAGCATAGTCTAGGCCGGGTTTATACACCTCAGGATACTGCTGATCTTCTATACCTGGAAGGATACTAGGTCCTCAAAGGGACATAACAACATACATAATATACATGCAACAATAAACAGAATACCAAAGCACAAGGGCATCCTAACCGTCTATGTGAATGCAGTTGAGGACACCATTTGCACGCATAGGCTCTCTGAACAAATAATAATGTACGACACACGTAGTGCTCATCCGAGTCACTAATGGCCAATTAGAGGAAAAATAAATAAGTATTAATTAGCTCCTATGTCTAGTAACTATCCTCCCCACCCAATGAGACTATCGAATCGCACTACCAGAATAAGTCGTTTTAGCGACGCATAAAGACGTCGCTAAAACGACAAATTTCGTCGCTAAATAAAGGTAGCGACGAAATTACCGACGTTTCGTGATAGTCGCTGAAATATAAGTCGCTAATCTTCGAAACGTCGCAAAACGTCGCCATTATCGACGTTTACCGACGTATATATACGTCGGTATATTGCCGACGTCTACCGTCGTGACGTCGGTGGATTACCGACGTATTACTGCGCATCGCTACGCGTCGGTAAATTACCGACGTATTACCGACGAATAGTCGGTGGTTTAGTGACATGATCAAAGTCGCTAAACGTCGGTAAATCCTGGGAATTCCTGGAAATATTAGCGACGAACACCGACGTTTACCGACGTTCGCCGACAACTATAACGTCGCTAAAACATCGGTAAACTGGAAAATATGGCATATTTACCGACGTTTACCGACGCAAACTTACGTCGGTGTCCGTCGATAAACGTCGCTAAATCTGCAAAAAAAAATTAAAAAATTAAAATACAGAATGTCCATTTCTTCCTGCAGTTTAAAAAGATAACCATTTCTCACTGTAGAATAGGATCCAAACAATCACAGAATGTCCATTTCTCGCTGTACACAACTAACCAAGTTTGTATACTTGACGTCGATAATTGCGAATAACCAAATATCCAAATAACCAAGTTTACAACAATCACACAACAACTAACCAAATAACCAAATATCCAAATAACCAAGTATCCAAATAACCAAATATCCAAATAACCAAATATCCAAATAACCAAGTATCCAAACAACCAAGTATCCAAATCTACACAACCAACAAATATCCAAGTCACAAACAAAGAATGAAACAAACACAGAAACAGTCCTAACTAGGACTACTAGGAATCTGGTGCAGAAGGGGCACCGCCGCGACGAAGGGATAAGAACAACTCATACTCCTCACGTGAAATCGATACTGATGGAGGCAGTGACGTCGGTGGAGTCGGTGTCAAAGAAGATGGCGGTGGAGGCGGCGGAGTCGACGACGATGAAGGCGCACCCGGAACACCAGCATGCTCCAACGCTGCAAGTCGCTGGTGGTATGAATCCATGATAGATAACATTCTATCACTGCTCTCGACCATCGACTCCTGCGCCAATCTCATCCTCTCGGCCATGGTCATCTGTCCTGGCTGTAGCTTCGTGACCGTGCGCTCTAACCCTCCAACGGTGCGCTCTATCCTCTCAGTCGTCTCCATGAGGTCCATAATGCCGCAGTCGAGCGCATCCAATCGTGCTAGCAGCACAGGATCGTCCGTAGGGTGCTGAGACTGCTCCTCGATCCGTCGTAGCAGGTCGTCACGGAGAGACTCCATCATCTGGTGGACTCGGGCAGACTCCTGGGACGGCTGTGGACCATGCATACTAGCAGGAGATGTCCTAGAGGACTGGGTCGCAACTAGGACGTCATAGGATCCCGTACCATAGTACGTACCCCTACGGAGTCCACCAGCGGCGGCAATCCACAGCTCGTCCTCCGACAGAGCTTGAGTGGGCTGCGAGGAAGTACCGGCCTCTCCTGCATCAGGTGCACTAGCAGCCGCCCGTTCCCGCAGCCTCTGATACTCGGCCTAGAAAGTACTTATTATTACTAATTTCTAATTAATGTACTTATTATTTCTAATTTCTAATTTCTAATTTCTAATTAATATACTTATTATTACTAACTACATGAATATTTATTTGCATCATATTTACTAAATTATATTAAAATTGACACGAAGTATTAAATTAAGATAACGTATTGTAATACTTACATAAGTCTGCTCGGCCCTCTCGTCAATAAGGTCAGCGTCGCGACGATGGGTGGCCAGGAAGACGGTCACCATGTCGACGTTACCGACCTTCCTTACCTGTAATTAAATATATTATCTTAGTAATAATTTATCGATTTTGCATTAAAATAATATTTCTAAAAGAGGAAGACATACCAGACGACGAAAGTGTTCTGTCATCGGAATCGACCCACCGCACCACTTCGAGGCATGTTGCCTAGCCGCCTTGGCCTTCTCCGACTTCTCCTTGTACTTTGGCTCCTCGAATCGAGCCTTCATCGCATTCCATTGATCAGGGGTGATCCAACCTTGGATCGGCTTTCCAGTACGATCACGATCCTTCTGATCATTGATAGAGTCGTGGATCAGCTTGGCAGCTACGGTAGGAAATATCCCCTCGATAAGCTCGGCCTGGTGCGGTGGATAGAAAAACATATCCTAGAAGAGCGCAAACCAAATATTTATCAGTTATATATAATATACAAAAATTATATGATTCATGTTAAAAGCAAATATATTTTAACCTTGAAGCGCGCAAACCAGAAGGCCTTCCTCTCGTCCGGAGCCTCAGAGTAGTTAATCCAAGCACCACCATAATTATGCCTCAGCATGTGGCCTAGACGTCTCTGTACCTCTGGGGGACGATATCTATACAAACATATTATATTCATTAAAAAAGTTAAATTATGATAAAAACATAAAGAAAAAAATTATAAACCAAAACACCTACTTTGTACCGTCGGCCCAGATCTCCGTCCTCCTCTCCTCCGGAGGTGCACACACATCATCTGCATGATGCTGGTCGGCCGTCGGCGCTGCCGCCTCGGCCGTCGCCGCAGCCTCCGCCATCTGCTCATCCGTCTCCATCATCGTATCAGCAGTAGGAACGCTAGACGGGCGATCACTCTCAACAGGCCTAGAACTACTCGTCCCAGGAGATATGCCACGTGACGTCGTCCCACCAGGCCCACCTACTGTCCGATATGGAGGAGTAATCGGCGACGAGGATCCAGAGCCGGTACCAGAATGAGGTACCGAAGGAAAACTTCGTCCTCTAGCAGTACCTGTAGGAAGTACCGGAGGAGAGTGACCTCGTTGTCCCCTTCGGTACGCTCCGCGACGACCTGCCATACCTGATAACAGCATATGATAATACAACAAATAATAGAGACTAGAAATATGAAAGTACAACAAATAATAGAGACTAGAAATATGAAAGTACAACAAAGACAAGATAATAACCAAGACAGCATATGATGATACATTCTACAATAAACATCTAAGTCCAGATAATATATTCTAGAAGAAACATCTAAGTTCAGATAAGTATATCTCTCTCAATCATCTTCATAATAATCATCTTGTTCGTCTTCCTCGACCTCATCTTCCTCTTCCTCCTTATCTTCACTTTCATCTTCGCCTTCGTCGGCTTCGTCTTCCTCTTTGGATAATTCTACATCTTCTACATTATGTATCGTGTAATGCGTAACTTTCATGGAGTCCACATCGACAATATTGGTTACAAGAGGTAGCTCGTCCTCCTGGTAAGCTTTTTCGTCAACATCAAAAGTATCTCTGGCTTTAGTCTTGCATACTGCCCACCAGTCAGACTTCGTTGCTCCCCGTCTCGGATAAGCTGTAAAGTACACGAGCTAAGCCTGAGTTGCTAGGACAAACGGTTCGTAGCCTTGATATCTACGCTTGTAGTTTATATCCAGAAGACCATGCTTGTCAATTTTCCAACCTTGATTTTCAATCGGATCGAACCATTCACACTTGAACGACACGATCTTTGCAGGTTCTCTACCATTATTATATGACAACTCCACAATCTCTCGCAAGATGCCAAAGAAATCATTTCCTGGATCGACGTCTTTGTAGTTCGAAGACTTGATACACAAACAACTGTTTTTTGTGGAATCAAGATCCAGGAAGCTATCTCTGATCGAAGCATTTGTCGACTTGAACCGAAAGCCATTGACACAGTAACTTGGCCATATTTTAACAAGAGTAATTGGTCCCTTGGCAAGAGTTCTAATTAATTCAATCTCGGGTGAAATTAGACGATCGACCTGAATATCAAAGAAGCGATAATAAGTTATTTATTGTGCAGTTGCATTAGAAGAGGCCAGTAATTACCGAGCTACTTACATATTCGCTCAACCAAGAAGGAAAATGACATCTCATTTCTTGTTCTAATGCTTCGTCTGTTAGGTAGGGTCTAACCAGCCTCAACTCATCATTATATGTGCTGGAAAACAACGAAGCAACCGCCGATTAGTACAATAATATTAGCTTATACTATTACATTGAGATGACGTAAACTCATCATCCTGAGTTACTTACCCCTCTAGCTTCTCCACTTCATCCTCGTCGCAATTGAGTAATACATACAACTGAGCAGCCCTTAGCTCTTCATCATTCAAATATCTCTTCTTCATTTTCCCCGAAGGCTTTCCGGACGCATTGAATACTTTCAGTATTCCATCATTAAATTCTTGATATCCGTCGTCGTTTCTCGGAGCCCTCGTTCTATTCGTAGCAACATGAGGTTTGAAATAGGAGGAGCAGAAATTTGTAATCTTCTCGAGAATATAGGCTTCACAAATAGAACCCTCGACCCGAGCCTTATTTTTCACCTTTCTTTTTAGGTGATTCAAATATCGCTCGAACGGGTACATCCATCGATATTCGACGGGTCCACCAACACGTGCCTCGTAGGAAAGATGAATCGGCAAATGCTCCATAGAGTCAAAGAATCCAGGAGGGAACACCCTCTCTAGCTTGCACAGTGTTACCGCAATGTCCTTCTCTTGCTTTTCTGGACGTTCAACGAGCAATTTCTTAGAACAAAGGTCCCTGAAGAATATGCTAAGCTCCGTCAATGGATCCCAAACTGTCTGCGGTAAGAATTCCCGAAATGCAATCGGAATTAACCGCTCCATGAATACGTGACAATCATGGCTCTTCATACCTGTCAGTTTGTTCTCCTTGAGGTCGACGCATCTTCTCAAGTTCGAAACATACCCATCTGGAAATTTCAGACCTTGAATCCACCTACAAAGCCTCATTTTATCCTCCTTCTCCAGTGAGAAAATTGCCTTAGGCTGCTTCAACTTCCCATTCCCGTCCTCTATCAAATGCAATGCAGGACGTCTACATATTTCTTCCAAGTCCAATCTAGCCTTTGGATTGTCTTTCGTCTTCCCCTTTACGTCCATTACAGTATTAATTATGTTGTCAAACACATTCTTCTCGATATGCATGACATCAAGGTTATGTCTAATCAGATTGGTGCTCCAATATGGAAGATCCCAGAATATACTCCTCTTCGTCCAGTTATGAGTGCGACCAAATCCGTCACACTTGTAGCCCGTAGCAGGCTGCTCAATAGCTCTTGGTAAATCTTTTACCTCTTCCCATATCGTGTATCCGGTCCACCTTGGCGGGGGATTAGCCTTCTCCACAATGCCAGCACGAAAAGCATTCTTGTTCCTCCGGTACGGATGATCCTTCGGCAGGAATTGTCGATGACAATCGAAGAAGCACGGTTTGCCTCCGTGTTTCAAACAGAAAGCCTTAGTGCTGTCCATACAATACGGACATGAAAGACGACCATGCGTGCTCCATCCAGATAACATTCCATAGGCCGAAAAGTCGTTGATGGTCCACATAAGTGCTGCCCGCATCCAAAAATTTTGTTTTCTAGATACATCGTACGTGTTGGAACCTACTTCCCACAGCTGATTTAACTCATCAATCAACGGCTGTAAATACACATCGATGTTCCTTTTCGGATTGTTCGGACCTGGGATAATAATGGTGAGAAACATATACGGAGTCTTCATGCACATCCAAGGCGGTAGATTGTACGGGGTTACGATCACAGGCCAACACGAATACTGGGATCCCGAAAGTCCGAATGGGGTAAAACCGTCGGAGCAGAGACCCAATCTGACATTACGCGGATCAGAAGCAAAATCTGGATACTCTCGATCAAAGTGCTTCCATGCTTCTCCATCAGATGGGTGATCCAACACTCCTTCGGTATGTTCCCGCTTATGCCAACTCATATTTTCTGCAGTTTCCTTCACCATAAACAACCGCTGCAACCGCGACGTCAACGACAAGTAGTGCATCGAAGAGGTAGGCTTCCTAGCACCGACAGACTTTCTTCTACCACATGCCTTGTAGTGATCGACACCACAAAATTTGCAGGCGTCTTCATCCTTGTCGTCTTTGTAGTACAACATGCACCCATTGCGATAGGCATCAATTTTTTCGTATCCCATCCAGAGTGATCTAACCATCCTCTTAGACCGGTAGAAGTCTTTAGGCAACTTCGCACCCTCAGGAAATATTTCTATAAGCAACTCCATAAGACGGTTGTAGCAATCTTGCGATATGTTAAAATCGGACTTGATGCTCAACAATCTTGTAACCACCTCCAACGGTGAATGATCCTCACAACCATGATATAATGGAGTCCTTGCATTCTCCAGCAACTCCATGAACTGTGCAGCATCGGGGTTCGGTGCCTCCTCAGGTGCATCATGATCATCCGGATCGAAACTAGGCCCGGCCGCGTCGAAAACCATGTTCACCAACCCATCGTCGTAAGGAGCGTTGTTGTGGACATCCACATAAGGCTCGTACTCCGATGCTAATGACACAAGTTCTCCGTGCTCGCTCCACTGCTAGTAATTCGGCGTGAAATCCTTCGAGTATAAATGATACGTGACATCCACTTCTGGATGATATTTTAAGTTGCGACATCTCACACACGGACACTTAATTTTGGTACCGTCCATGTACTGAGGGAACGCCTTGGCAAACTGCAGAAAATGGTGTACACCCTCTATGAATTCATCCCGCACACCGCACATGTCATCAGGATGACGGTTGTACATCCAAGTACGATTCCGCAGATAGTAATTCAGCTCCATAATTCTGTAAGATAGATACTTCAAGGTAGTGAATGATATACAATTGTCAGTTCATGCGGTCTACACTTTCCGCAGTATATGTACACATGACATTTTACGTTAAATGGTCAGAGATTATCTGTCATCTTCTTTTCGTATTGCTAACTTCTCTTTCGCGTGTTTGTGCGTGCGGTGGTCAGAGATTATCGCGGCGGTATATCACCCGTGTCTACAATATTTCATATAGGCTGAGTTGTAGAAGTAAAGTTTTAGGATATTAGTCTATATATTATGTATAGTCCAACCGAGCCAACTCTAAGCTAAACTAGTCCAACTTGGTCAAACTAGCCATTTCTAAGTTGTATAAGTCAAGTTTTAGGATATTAGTCTATATATACTAGTATAAACTCTCCCTCCTCTCCAAATACCTGGTACTAGTTAACCCTCCCCTTTTCTCCCACTAGACACACACATACATATACATGATGTATACAACCACACCATAGTTCCCAGGTTCTTTTAACCTAACTTGCCAGTTGGTACTAACCTCAATAGAACAAACACTCTCACAGCTCAAAATACTAACACATGCTCACGCCTTACTCTTGTGACACTCCCTTTCAAACACAAACACACACACCTATATGTTCCCTTACACATGTTGCCATGTTACCTATAAAAATATGAAACCCTTGTTGTCTAAAATAAGACACAATTGTACAAAGAGAACCATACTGTAGAACTCATACTTTAAGACAATAGATGAAGAAAGACTTGTATGGAGGATCGATAGGGTTGAGCAATGTCATTTTATCCTACAAAGAGAACCATACTGTAGAACTCATACTGTAGAACTCACACTTTAACACAATTCTACAAAGAGTTGTCATAGGGTGTTGAGCGATGTCATTTTATTCTTTTCTTCTTCTTCTTCTTGGAATTTTCGAGTATTGGATCTTGAGACATATATAGCTAGAACTTACGAAGAATGGAGTACCATACTTCAACAAATAGATGTTGACTAATTGGTTCATATACTTGTTGTCTAAAATAAGTGTAGGAATGTTGCAAGGTGAAACAATGTATCAAACACTATATCGAAACCCAAACCCAATATGCAAATCCAAATTAATACGAAAATACACAAGTGTATGTAGGGGATTAAGTGTACAGAGGTGAAATACATATATATGCATGCTTGGGGGTGTCCACGTGTCCAACAAATAGACATAAAGTGTCCAAAACCTCACGAACACACTGTATCAGTGAACACATGGTCGTAACGTGTCTCCGTGTCCATTTTGGACACGAAAAATACCTCAATTAGGGTTAGGGTTTACCTTCAGTCTCCTCACGGTGGTGGAAGAGGAGGAGGAGGACAAGTTCGGTGGTGGAGGAGGAGGAGATTAAGTGTACAGAGGTGAAATACATATATATGCAAGCTTGGGGGTGTCCACGTGTCCAACAAATGGACACAAAGTGTCCAAAACCTCACGAACACACTGTATCAGTGAACACATGGTCGTAATGTGTCTCCGTGTCCATTTTGGACACGAAAAACACCTCAATTAGGGTTAGGGTTTACCTTCAGTCTCCTCGCGGTGGTGGAGGAGGAGGATCTCGCGGTGGAGGAAGAGAAGGGGCTCGCGGTGGAGGAGGAGGAGGAGAAGGGGCTCGCCGGAGGGAGGAGAAGGAGCTCGCGGTGGAGGAGGAGGATGAGCGGTGCCGGAGGGAAGGGGGTCGGGCTGTCGTCGAGGTCGGGGGAAGAGGGGCGGGAACAAAGAATTTGGGGAGAGGGATAAATGAAAATTGGAACCGAGGAAACCCTATTTAGCAGAAATTAGCGACGCCCGAAATACGTTGCAAAGCGTCGGTATTAGTTTAATATTCGACGACGTTATAAACTTTGCGACGCTAAACGTCGCTGAACTGATAAAACTAGCGACGTTTTCTGACAAATCAACGACGTTGATTTTTATTAGACTATAGGTAGTCGCAATATGTCGCTGTATGTCGCTACCAGCGACGTATTGTGACGCTTAAATTTGGCGTCGCTAAAACCAAAAATATTGGCGACGTTTTAAGTTGGCGTCGCTAATTACGTCGCTGATATGACTTATTTTGGTAGTGTCGTATCCACAACATGTCCAGCTTGTAACTGCTATGGCCTATAACACAACATACTAATAACAGTCATGTCCTATCCGTAGCACGTCCCGCACATATCGATGGCCAGTCGAATATGCAAGTCTGTGTCCAATAAGAAAATTATAATTCATGTCAAGTGTGCGTTAAGGCCAAAGGAGACATAAAAATATCTTACAATCAAGAAGTAGTCTGCTACAACTAAGTCAATATGCATCAAATAAATAATAAATACGCAAAACGACAAACTTCGTCGCTCGCACTCAAGTCTAGCTTGGCCACACATTTTATATCAAGAAAACTATGAAACAATTATAAATGGTGGAATAATAGATAAAAGACAAAATATAGCAAGGTATACTTGCATGCAGTGGAATCAATGATTTAATGATGTTTTGGCTACAAAAAGTATAATCTGAATGAACGTCTCCAGACGCTGAAGTAAACATCCCCAACGTTCCCAGAATGAGTGAGATAGTCAAAAAAAATTTGTCCGTAAGTCCAATTTGGATAGGGGTGAAAATGATAATTTCGGATCAAAATGGGGTCCATCGGTGGGCCCCACTTTGCACTAAAAATGTGCCAGAGTTAAAGAGCTCTAGATTTAGAAAACTATAGGTCAAACAAAGTCTAAACAATGATATGAACTCAATTGTATGTCCAGATTTGAATTTTGATGAGCTAATCACAAAAATGTCCGTCTATTTGGATTGTAGGGCCCGCGATACAGTGATCCCGCCGACTGTCGCAAAATTGGACGGAACTTTGCTCACTGGACAAGTCTGATGCTACAAGTCCAATGAAGCAAGTTCCGTCGCGACACAACGAGCATATAGAAAGTAGTTGCAAAATCTCGAAAAACCTCGATACGATAATTTTCAACGGATACGGGTCAAATTCATTGCGCACACAAGATCAATTCGAATTCCGTCAAAGTACACACGTCAGGGCATACCGTACACGCCTTTCGGTGCAACTGTTTCAAGTTCGGGTGGTCTGGTTTGAAAAGACGAACCCCGATTCTAGAAATTTCAGTTTTAATAAAACAGTCCATGAGGCCTATTTTTTATCAATCGATTTGAACTAGTTTTAGGTCGAATTCATTTATGAAAATTGGCAGAGTTAAAATAGGTTCATAGGATTATATTTTGGTGAAATTGCTTTACAAAACAATCGAATGAGTAGAGAGTCCTACTCGCGTAAACTTTCAAAAAATAGTAAAGATTCTGACATGTCATAAGAAATATGTTTTCCTCAGATTTGGAACAGAATTTAACAGAGATTTAATGGTCAAATAAAATAACTATTTGATGGGCTGTGAAGCTCGTTGTATTAGGCTAAACATATGCGAAATCAAAACAGAGTTTGATTTAGGGACTTGGAAGTATAAGGCCTTCCAAGGGTGCGTCATGAACTTGGTTTTCTGATGGTATCAACTTATAAAATCAATTCTTTTTCTCAACTTTTGGCATGAATCTAATCTAGATTTTTGATTCAATCTAAATGAATATAGTTGCTGCAACGGAAAGGGGGTTAAGTAGGCTACTGACCTGTGAAGTTGGATCGGAATATGGTCGAAGGATGGCGAATAATGGAGTCCAAGAAGAGGGGGACTTGGTTCGAGTTCAGGCACTACAAGAAAAAAAAATCTTTTCTTGACGGTTTTTCCTATCAAGAAAGGGGTATCTTGACGGTTACGGATCCGTCAAGCAGGCCGGAGTCAAGAAAAGTCTCCCATTTTCTTGATGGTCGCTGACAGGACTTTTCTTGACTGTTTTTGGCCATCATATAAAGTAGTATTCTTGAATGTTTTTAGCCGTCAAGATAGAAGTTTTTAGAAACCGTCAATGTAGGTGAAAACTTTTCTTGACTCCGGCCTAGATGACGATTATTATCCGTCAAGAAAATCTTCAATGAAAAGAACAGTTGCAGCAGGATTGAGTTAATTGTTGACGTTTTATAACCGTCAAGAGAAGCTAAATTTTGTATAGACAAAATTTTATTTATAATTATATATAATGAATTGAACACACACATAATGTCAATAATCCCGAAGATATACACACATCAAATAACTGTAATATCCAATTTTTATATTAACAAACTGTATTGTTCATACACCACAAACTTCCAACACACCCAACCACATACATCCAACACACGTCCAACCACAAACATATCCAAGTAAAGTATGTATTTTTCGTACATCACATCAAAAACCAATATTTATATAAGTAAAAGCAGAATATATAGCAAACCCGGAGCACATCCCTCCCATATTCATAACACCTTCATTTTCTAGGTAGTTCCTGAGAGAACAAGAGAAATATGTTTAATCATTTATGTGTACATGTTTGTATAAACTGATAACAACTAAGAACAAAATAAAATAACCACAAGACCTACAAGTCAACACATTAAACAAATTCTTGTCAAATTGATTCTGTGATAGCTCAAACTGTTCAAGAAAAATTACAAATAGAGCCAATTGAAACTATAACAATAATGTAACATGAAGGTCAAGCATTTTGACAAATGCAATGAACTAGAAAAATTGTATGAGCATGAATAAAAATGATTGTTGATAGAGTTATGTTCTGCATGATCTTCCAAAAATTCTTTAGACAACAATATTCTCATTCATAATTGAACTCTGAAATGCCTCAAGATTATTGGAACAACATAAAAACAAGTAAAGGATCTACCTGGACTTTCTAGTTCACCAATACCAATTCTCTCTACATCAAGCTGTACAAACAAGGCAAAAGACAAGTAATATGCACATGCTAAGATGTCCCTTCATATATAAAACTTATAATAGTACATAGATAACTGAGATTATTGGTCTGATAGAAGGAAATAATTATACCTTTGCTCAAGCATGCTCCATATATTATGCAAAAGAATTGACAACAAATAAAGGAGTTGGCAACAAAAAAATGACATTCTTATTAATCTCCAAATACTGTTAAAGCTTCTGCAATCAGAAATAGCTAAGATGTAATTCTCTGTGCTAGTAATGTAGTATATTTACAAACACGTGTAACAATCCCCAAAAGGAAGATTATGAAGCAACCCTACAAAGAGCTCAAAAGAGTGATTATGTAATGTATGGGCTCAGAGTTAAGCAAATGCTTCTTGGAAAATATTTCCAACCACAATGTGTACGAAATAAACAATCCCCAAAAAGAAGCTTCTTCAAATAACTGATACTAAATATGAAGAATGTATCATTGAGCAAATAGTCACAAATTGAACCAACATAGCCACAAAACTGATACTAAATATGAAGGATGTATCATTGAGCACATATACTTTCTCATCATAGCCTAGTGTATGACCATAGGAAACTGAAACTCAAAATAAACTGCAGCGTATCATACATAGTCCAGTGTATCATTAAGACTGATACTTGAAAAAAAGTGATATTTAAAGTGAAGAATGTCATGAAGACTGATACACAGCTATGCCTTTCCTACAAAGGGCTCAGAAGACTGAACCAACATAGCCCAGTGTATCATTAAAAAACTGATACTCAAAATGAAGAATGTATCATTGAGCAAATATATGTCCTCTCATAGCCCAGTCAACCACCTTTCCACAAAGGGCTCAAAAGACTGAACCAACATAGCCCAGTGTATCATTAAAAAATTGATACTCAAAATGAAGAATGTATCATTGAGCAAATGCATGTCCTCATCATAGCCCAGTCTATCATAAAGGATACTTGCAGATGACTCTGATGACTCAAGATAAGGGATTTAGTTTCACTATATACCCCCTAGTATAAGAATGGAGAACACAGGTACCCAATGAACATAAACTAGTACCCAAAATATGTAATTCTGATTCTCAAGTATCTAAGAAATATTCATGTTTCTTCTTATCTGGAGAGGAGCTCGACACCAAGACACTCCGGGCAGTCACATCTGTATCATGTAACCAGCCACTGTCACTGTCACTCCATGTCCAGAAACTTAAAAGGAGAACATATCTGCATAATCACGGCAATATCTCCAAAGTTGTTTGATGAGATATAAATAAGATATACACATGGGAACGACAATACTCCAATCAACAAACAACAAACTTAAAAAAATTATGTCTACAATATATCATAAATAACATGGACAGGTTCAAAATATGGAAATTAGCAAATCAAAATCCAAGAGGAAAAAATCAGTTGGCCATTGTTCCATGACCACAAATCGATTGACCTGCTCAAAATATTGTATCCATGGGAACTGTAAACATGTCACTTGATCACTAAACTTGTTAGCTCTTCACTTGTATGCATTCCCAATTGAAAACAAGCACAGAAATCTAAGAGAGAATATTAAACTACATATTATTCCATAACCATAAACTAATTGACCTACTCAGAACATTGTATCCAAAAATGGGAATTGTAAAGCCTAAACATGTCAATCACTAAATGTTGTTCAAATATATAACACTCTGCATACAGTAAAGGATCACCGTATAAAATTACATCTAGCAATTTGAAGAGTAACACTCAGGTAATATTTAGTTCTGGGTTAATTGTAGGCCAGTTACTTTACACCGTGTTTGGGAACATTTGTGGGGAGGAAGAGGAAAATTTGACGAAAAAGAAAATGAAGGAGAGTAAAATGAAAGGAAAGTTAATTTTCCTTCCCTTTGTTTGGATGGACAAAAAGTAGGGGAAGGAAAAGTTTAACAATAATTTTTTATTTGTTTATGGATAGAGGTATAATTACTATTTCCTCCTTGGTATTCTCAAATGATGATTTAATATTAACTTTTTGAGGGGTGGTGGGGTAAATTCACTCAAATTCCTCTCATCTCTCTCCATTTTTCTTCCACTTTTGGAAGAAATTTTTTTTAATGGGACCCACCTACTTTTTTCTCTCAAATTTTTCTTCCCCATTTTCTCTCCTCCTTTCCAAATCATTTAAAATTTTCCTCTCACTTTTCCCTAAACTTTTTCCTTTCTCCCATTTTCTACCCTTTCCAAACAGTAGCTAACTGTTCCCCGTGGGTTGGGAAACAAGGACCTTCCTTTCCCCTGCCAAAGGCCATTTGGCTGCTCAACCTTTTAGCATCTTGTGTTATTTATTAGTAGCATAATTTCCATGATTCCATCTACAGTTTTCAAGGAAAGTAGGACACAAGTAGAATATTCAACCAGACCAAGAGATGATTAATAATACAGTTCCCAATAAGAAAAGTATAATTAAAGAGGAAAAGAGCAGAAAACCACTTCCAATAAAGAAACATCATAATTATCTATCTCGATTATGAGTTACAGGGAAAAAAATCATCATAGGAAGAGGGATTTATACAGCTGAGATATGATTTCATACCCCATCAGTTGCAAGCACGATGAACTGATCTCTATCAGTCACGACCCTTTGCTCTTCGAGACTTCTGTCGGACTAAGGAGATGAAATCCCTGCTACTTTTAAATCAATGTCGGCATTGCGCACTAGCTATTCTGATGCCCTATATGAAACCTCCTTCCCCTCGTAGATTAACCATGGTCAGTTCCTTTAGCACAACCTATTTGTGCAATTCCTCATCTGCACCTGAAAACAGCACTTAATTCAATAGCAAAGGGAAATGAGCTAGCCGGGAACTCCTACCTTTCCTCTTCTGTACCGCATTAGTGAGATATGTCAATCAAAGAGAATCCAAGACAAGAGAGGTTAGGCCTCCAATCCCTGTATTAGATGTCAGTGCCACAAGCAGGGGAGATCGCGGGAAAGTCAAAGCACATCACGAACTCAGAAGGAGCAGCAACATTTCTTCCGTTAGGGAGGGCATCAAAGATCAAAGGCAAGGCGACCGAAGACGACCGTGCCTTGGATCTTGACTCAGGGATAGGAATGAAGCTAGTGTCCCTTCCAGTCCGATCAATAGTGACGATATCCACGTGCACAGAATAGCTTGTTCATGTGAAGAGGTAAAGGTGATGAAATCCCTTTCTTTTGGACAGAATACGGCCTTTGAAAGGGTCGGTCTTTACTTGATGCCGAGACGTCATTCGAAACTAGGGTAGGGCTTGGGGGCTGCTAGTCTTTTCGACGAATCCCTTGTTCGAGAATGCGCAGTTTTGTTTGCACGAATGCTCTCTTAGGCAGCTATCGAATAGGCTGTTCGGGGTATTTGTTTTAAGAAAGAGGTTCCTCGCGCTTAGTCCCTTGCGGATTAGTCTCTTATTAGGTTTTTGCACGTGAATCTGAAGGAAAGGACACAGTTCGGTAGGTTTGTGCAATTGAATCAATGGTTAAGATACCCACGAGCATAGAATAGTTGATGTGGCATTACCGGGTAACTCACAATTGAATATAATCAAAGCCGGATGCAATTTGATAAGAGAAGAAAGAAGGGCAGGTAATGGTATCGAGCCTTGTGATTCTATTATCCCTATAATCTGTTCGTAATTGAGTATTGAATCTAGTAAATTGGTGTCTTGGGTGTGGGTTATCAGTTTCATGATTTCATCGAGGGTTTGGCACACCTTTGTAGCTCTCTAGGTGCAATCGATACAACAAGGCGGGTCCTATGGCAAGAAGGTGATTACACGAACTCGAACCCGAGCACTAAACCTTGTTGATGCGGGGAAGGACTTGGCACATCACTTCTCAAACGAATACTTCTTCGTTAGTGCTTGAAATGAAAAGTACGAACGCATGCGAACCGAGAAGAAGATTAATGCCTTTGATCCGTCTCCCCGCCTGCTGACATACTCTACTCTCTACTGTCCCTACTTGATACCCTCCCTACTCTACTCAATACTTTCCATACTCGACTTATGAAAAGTCTCAAGTCACAGCTATATGAGATAGAATATTGAATTTTAGGGACATAGCTTCACGAGTGCAAAATCAATTATTTGACCGCTCCGTGGGCTGCACCGATATGATATTTAGACTTAGTACCTTTAGCTGCCAATGCCTTAGCTGCAGGGGTCGCAATTACTTTATGCGGCCTATAAGTATCAACCTGGAATGCTACAAATGAGAAAGTCCCAATAGCTTCTATGCGCCCTAACCTAAGTAGCTTACCTTAAATGCCCAGTAAGCCATCTTTCTTATATACGGGCGGGTGAAGTATCTGCCTATTTCTTCCCTATTTCGGTACCAGGTGTCGAGCTAACTACTGGGTGACCTGAACCAGATACGTATGTGCTCTTTCCCACCCTACTTAGACCATTCCTCTTAGACCGCTTCTCGGACGACTAGTCGCATTCTCAATAGCCATTCTCTTTAGTTGAAAAGGACGAACTACCTTTTTCACCAACAGCTTGTTCTTATTCATGTTTCGAGAACAATAAGTAGGTACTTATTCTATTTATTAAAGCATATAAGTACTGCTCCTGGGTAGTAAAAGAGATCCCTATCCACAAGAAGTGTCGCGTAACGGGAGTAGGATTGCACTCTAAAGGAATCGGTATCCTTTCCCAGGATATATTCCTTTTACTAGCTACTATTGGTCTCGCGCATACAATAAGAGAGGCTTCCCCCAATACCATATGCCGATATTCGCTCTTAGCAATTAAAGGAAAAGGCATTCCAGTCCTCTTGGCAATCTCACTAGGTGGGGTGAGGTACATGCATTTATTGTCATAAGGAAGAAATCCAATGATATCCTCTAAACATGCTTTCAACCCAGCACTATGATCCGTACTACCTTAATATGGAAGGAATCGTGCATGGATGGTTGCGAATGGGGTGAGATCAGCCTTGGGATCGACAGAACAGAAGCAACACCCTATTTCTAGACGAAAAACCTGATTAGATGCTAGACCTGTACTTACTTGTTTCTAGGGGCAGGATTCCTTGTGTTACGAGAGGTGGCACACTCTTAGGGATAGGACGCCTTTACTTCGATATGACCTTTACTACGGGATGGGGGCTTCCCTTTTGAAACCTTCCTTGGCCGATGTGATGATGTTCTTTATGTTCATTTCTTTGCATGAACTGTACCGGATACCGTAACTCGTCTCGAACACTTACTTCAACATGTACTTAGGTACCCTAACTTCTCGTTCCTACTTTTACCATGTACCTGATCCCTTAATGATTATTTAACCAGGTCTCTTTCTTTGCCTGCTACTTCTCTGCCCGATATGTCTGATGATCGCCCTATTGCTGTGCATAAGGAGCCGTGCTCTTGTACTATGCATCCTTTTGCACACTTTGTTTCTTACTATCGTCTCACCCCTGCTTTGTGCCATTTTATTAGCTCCCTGTCCTCGATCTCTATTCCTTCTTCTGTCCAGGAAGCTCTTCGTCACCCAGGTTGGCGTGCTGCGATGGATAAGGAAATGCTTGCTCTACGGGGCAATAGCACATGGGATCTTGTTTCTCTGCCTCCCGGACACAAGCGAGTTGGATGTCGCTGGGTGTTCACTGTGAAACATAATCCCGATGGTTCTGTCGAGCGCTTGAAGGCTCGCCTTGTTGCCAAAGGCTTCACACAGCAGTATGGGATTGATTATGAGGAAACCTTCTCCCCGGTGGCTAAACTGAATACAGTACGGGTGCTCCTCTCCTTAGCAGTCAATCGTCAGTAGGCTCTTCATCAGCTGGATATCAAGAATGCTTTCCTCAACGGGGACCTCTTCGAGACCGTCTATATGCAGCAACCTTCCGGTTTTGAGCGTACGGGGGAGTCTTTGGTATGCCATCTCCGGAAATCTATCTATGGTCTCATCTCCTCGGGCCTGGTTCGACAAGTTCAGCCAGGTGGTCCAGCAGATTGACTTCCATAGTAGTGCTGCGGACTCCTCTCTCTTCATTCATCGTCGGACTCAAGGCATCGTTATCCTTCTGGTCTATGTCGATGACATTCTCATTACTGGCAATGACTGTGCTAGTATCTCCAAGGTCAAGGCCCACCTTTCCAGCCACTTCCATACGAAAGATCTTGGTCCCTTACGGTACTTTCTGGGCATCAAGGTTGCCCGCAAGGATGGCTGTCTCCTTCTCTCTCAGCGGAAGTACTGTTTGGATCTGTTAGATGAGTCCGGATTTCTGGGTTGACAGGCCAGGACACCGGCTTCCCTCGTTCCGATCATCTAATTCTAGGTAGGCTAGTTCTTATATGTCAGATACTTTAGGGACCTCGACCCCAGAGACAGGCACTAATGGAGGACTGTCCTGGTGGTCCACCGGCTCCTAGTTCTGCTCTACCTTGGATGGGTAATCCAACATTGAGTGCTTTACCATCGTGCAATGGCAAGCCCGTGAAAGAGATTGATGAAGCTAAACTGTGGGTTTTCTTCCCTGAACGATGATAGGTTACGAGAGCAATTCTAACCTTTCAGAAGTATATGTGAGGCGACCGAAGGGACAAGGACAAGAGCACTGGTTTGAGCAAAGGCTATGGCTTTGTGAAATATATTGATCTTATCTTTGCTGCCAAGGCTGTTCAAGGGCATAGGAAAAGGAGGAAGCTGGAAGTCGTGACTCCCTCAGGAAAGCAAGGCGCGTAGCTAGACGAAAGAAAGCTAGGAGTCGGCAGGCATTTCTGATATGGCAGAGTCTCTTTCCCTCCCTTAAGACCCCTGTGTCAGAACTGACTGTATACCGGGTGGTACATCAGATGCAGTCTTTGAAGGTAGATCAGGTTGTAAACAAAAGGAGTCACATCAGTCCCAGTTCTAGTTCCGGAAGCGGTGAGTTTTTTCGTAGGACTGTGGCAAGCAAGGAACAGTCAGTTCCAGTCCCACGCTGGGTAAACTCCTGCCTCCCCCATACCTCTGCCACTGATGATGATTCAACTATAATTAGCTCGACGGTTATGCGCCCCTGCATCTCGACCCGGGTTCAGCTAGCCTGACTCTTGCTCTCGAACTGGCTTGGTTCGTGTAACACCTAGTTTTCCATATGAGGGTATTTTTGTCATTTTGGGGTAATATAAATTTATTAGAATTTATTTGAATTTATGGGAATTTTTATGAATTATTTTGGAATTGTTTGGACTAGATTGATTTTTGACTAGTGTTGACCCTTGCAGACCAACATAGGAACTAACCCTAGTTAGTTGGACTTGGTTAGGCTATGTGACTCTAGTCTAACCTAGAATGACCTAAGTTAGTGGTAATTGGTTCATTAGAATTTGAGTGAGGAGATTAGGAATTAAATGGTTGAGAAATGGTTTGTGATTTCACAAGTCATTTTGTGACTTAACCTAAAAGGACTAGCCAACCTAGTACAACCCTAGCCTATTCCATCATGGCCGGCCACCCTAGCTAACCTAGGGATTCCCCCCACTATATAATCCCTCCTAAAATATAGGGCTAGCCTCCTTCCCTAGGAAATTATTTCAAGAAAAGAAAGAGGTGAGTCTCCATGTTAAAAAAAACTATAGAAAATCCATTGTAGGTCCTTTTTTCCCCAAACTAGTTGCATTAGATCCTAATATTATTGTTCTTGCTGTTATTGGAAATTTGTTTCAGTTTGAGGTTGTTTTGATTGGATTGGGATACCAAGAAAGGAGCTCACAAAGGGGATTTTTTATTGGAAGTTCCTCAATAGGTAACTTTGTCATTTCTTCATGGATTTTCAATTTGTCTTCATGATTAGGAAGCCCTAAGGGTCCCCTGAGTGTCAGTATAAGTTTCGTGTCAGGTATCATGGGTTTTGTGTCCGTTTTGGACACGTAACTGTGTCCCTACACTGGTGTTTGTGAAAATGCCACAAAGGGGCTGTTGGTGTTATTTTCGATTTATTTTTGAATAGAAATATTAGTTTTAATCTTGCTTATTAATTTCTGTTTGTATGTGGTAGTGTTCGTGTCGCTTTGTGTCAGATTCGTGGAGTGGACACGCGCGTGCACACGCTCGCACGCGTGCACACGCTCGCGCGCGTGCTACAGTGATCCCCTGCTACTCGGGGCCTGTAGCGGACACGACACGGGGTTTCTGGACACAAAATTCAAGGGAGACCTAGGGGCAATGTCTGTCATGACATTCCCCAAGTTTCATTGGGTTTCGTGTCGTATCGAAGGAGGAATCAATCGTGCACGGGGAAATGCTATTCTGTGCACTGTTAGTTCTTGCCACTGATACGCCTCTCGTATCCGACACTGACACGGTTTGGACACTGGCCAGTTGGCCTATGAGGTAGCCCTATAGGTGGGCTACCTATGTGGTTGACCACGAGACTCACTTGTGTCCTGTGTCGTGCACACGACACACGTGCACGTGTGCACGAGGCAGTGCACTCGACAGTGCACTGTTATGCAATTTTGGGTTTTAGGCTGTATGGACACGTTTGTGTCCTCTAGTATAGACACAAACACCTAGTGTGACACCTATACATTGTATGTTTCAATTACCAACCATTAATTTATCACTTTTAATTGATTTTCTAGATAAATTTCTGATTTCCCATTTTATTCTGAAACCAATGTATCAGTACATATTTCTATTTTTTTTTCAGTTTTGCAAAATGAGTTTTGTCAATCAATTAAACCTATATACACTGTTAATTGTATGTAATCAAGACTCTAACATGTACTCCTATAGGTGTTCTATGGATGTGTCGAATTTGGGGTGGAATGGGTGTTGTCTTGGCTTAAATCTGGGAGTGTAGTGTATGTTTACTGTCAAGCTAGTTTGGAAACTGTTTAACTAAGTTCCTATGTTTACTGTCAATACAATATTAGTTTCCCACTTCACTGTTTAGGTTCCAGATTTCTTCGTGGTTGTAGTTCAATGATTTGCCTATTATTTTTTCACTGTTTTGCTAATTCCAGATTTTTATGTGTGGATAGTTCAGTTTTAAGTCCCAGATTTCCTTGAGTTGTGGTGGAGTGATGTTGGGACTGAACTTAGATTGTGAAATTGCTCCATTCCTTCTTTATCATTCACTGATTTTTTTCCCAGTAATTATATACATTGTTTTTCTCACACTTCACTGTTTTCTGAGTTATCTACACACACACACACCACTCCACTCTTTACCATCACACACACACACAATTTCATATACACACACAACCACATGCCACCTATTCCAATTCCTGTCATAGGTTGCACACACACATGACCATACCTTGTTACACTCTCTGCACACAAGCAAGTACACACACATACACATTGTATTGTTCACACCATCACACACACACACAGGTAATTGCATACACACATGCTTCACATTCCTCATTCACCCACTCACACCTTCACCTACACATTACTCTCTCCCTATATATATATAGTTCCTAATGTACATATATGCATTTGGGTAGTGAATACATATAATGTAATGTGTATGTAAATAATATAGTTGTGTAATTTGGGTATCTAGTATAGACACCTACATTGGATGTATAGATTATACAAGTATATGTATATGTCTCATATATATACATTTGTGTATTCACTATATATATATATAATATATGTATACATGTGTTATGTGTAGGCCTAGATATTGTATAGGTTGTGTGATGGTTTGACTTGTGTTATATAGGTTGTAAGGACTTGGTATGCTAGCATAGCCAGATTAGCCTAGTTTAGACTGGTTTGGACTAGTTAGGCCTAGTATAGGCTAATGTGGTCTAGTATAGACTAGTTTGACCTAGTCTAGACTTGGTTGACCTAGTTTGACTTCTAGGGTTGACCAGAGTTGACCAAGAGTTGACTTTGGCCTAGATTGACCTAGAATCATGTAGAATGCATAGTAGAACTTCATTTTACCATTTTAGACTTGTTGTGACTTGTGTTGTTCTGATTAGGAGCCAGACACCACTCCTTGGACAGTACGTTTCATATTGGACACTCAGATACAGGCGAGTACATTCTCTGATCATTTCATATCCTGCTTAGAATTATTTCCTGCATTAAATTACTTGTGCTGTCACGACATTATCACGGATTAGTACTATACGGATCTCTTCATGCGATGTTATCCCCCTCGGGAGCATCGGGTACATTGTGTCATGTGCGTTTCACTTTCATCATGTACTCCTGTGCTTTCACCATACATGTACACTCTTGTGAACCATGTACTCTCATGTTCACAGAGCCTTCATGTATACTATCATGTGCACCCTTTCAAGGGCCCCATGTGATATCATATACAATAACATAACCTGCTTAGATCCTTGTGTATTAATTGGGGAACGGGGGAGTGCGAGTAGTCATGTGAACAATTCTATAGTAGTGTAGATCATGTACAACTCTTTAGTGTAGATCATGTACAAATCTGTCCCGTTCACATGTGCTATCCTGTACTCTGACTCACTAGCCACTGTTAGTTCCTTACTTATAGTAGATATTTCTATTACAATTCTTTCTCTCTGTTTGCATACTGTATTCTTCAGCACCTGTATCTTACTTTACTGCATGATTATATCTTCTAACCTGCTATGAACTGTTGAGATGTACTGCACTCTCTCCTGTCCTGACTGGACCTATTGAAAATATTATAGAGGACGAGGAGGAGGCTGGTCTGGATACTTTCTACGGGGCAGCCATAGATGACACCTGCGAGCTGGACTCTCAGGAGGACCCAGCTCTAGCTGAGGATATCACCCCGATTGCCTAGATTAGATTAGTTAGGCTTACTTTACTTTATGCAGTCTTGAGACATGTTTTAGCTAGACTATATTTGGAGTTCAGAGTTGTATATATTCTTTTATTCTGTATCTGAGACCATGTACTTCTGGATATTGCTGGGATTATCTTAGACTACTTTTCATCTATTTATTTCCTTGAGTTCTATTTCACATCGTGCTATCTCTTCCTTAGTTGTGATTGAGTTTTACTGCTTGTCATCCCCATTCGGGGAGTATAAACTGTTTAGAGATATATTGCTAGATGATTGTTGACCTAGGACAGCGTTCTACCGCCGACACTGCGGCGTAGGCTGGACGTACCCACGTCTCGTGTCCTTACTCTAGGGTGCGGATAGTGACACATTTTGGGTGGTGGCCCATGCAGGTAGAGTTTATGTAGTGGTATTCGAACTAGAGTATCACTACAGCCTGCAGTAGGATCAAGATATTTTGAAGGTACTCAATCACATTAGGAAAAACTCCTTACCAGATCCCTTTTATCTAAATATACTACTCGTTGATTCCCTTGAATATAAACTGTCCTCCTTGAATTTTTGCTTCATTCTCAAAAATTGTTTCTTGTTTTGATCTGTCTTCATGATGATTATGAAGGCACGATCTCATCGTTTCGGTTCGGGGGATACTATCGAGAGGCTGGCCACCTCTCGTCCTGTTCATCAGGGCCTCGAGACCGCAGCTTCTGTTGTGCCGACTCAGGTTGGCATTTCTGCTACATTGGAGGTGCACCTCCGTCTGTACAGAGACTTTTCCCTTCATTTCCGGTTTCTCTCAGCAGCAGCGATTCATGCAGCATCAGCAGCAGAGATTTGTGCAGTATCAGCATCAGGCTGGAGAAAACCAGCAGGGCGAGCTATCGTCAGGACAGTCGAGGATGCACAGACCGTTGGAGATCTTGCTGCAAGTTTCGGTCTTCTCAAATCCATTCCCGCAATTGTCTTTTATAATTACCTTGAAATCCGAATCCATCTGTTCCTTGTTGATTGATTAATTTTGTCATGTTACTCTTTTGTTGTGTTTGTTTTTCTTCTGAGAAAATCATATGGGCTAGGTCGCCTAAATCATGGCATCTAGAATCTTCGATGGTCGTGTTAGTTGGCATAGTGAGGACATGTAGTCGGATTTTGGATGTATTTCTCGGGTATGGGAATTTAAGGTTTTCGCCGTCGCACGCGGCAATGTAAAAATTTTAAATACCATGAACCTAAGGGTAGTCAAGGACTCTGTGATTTTCATAGCATTGCTCACTAGCATGATGAGGACTCTGGGCAACATGATTTTGGACAGACGCATATGATTAACAGATTGTATTTTGAGAAGGTCTTAAACATCATACCCTTCTATTGTTATGAATAACTTAGGAGTAGGAGTATGAGTAGGAATAGCTTAGCTGTTATTATAACTTTGTGTAACTTCTTGCTATAAAATGCTTCCTAAAACAATGAATCAGTGATTTTGCTAGACCTTGACTTAGATTTGATATTTTAACTCTGGTATCAAATGGTTCCTTCTTTTAAACAGATAAGCAGAACAGATTTTATCATTATTTTCTCCTTGTCATTAATTTTTGTATTATCTTAGAATATATAATATAGTGGACACAGATGCTTGCCTGACACGTATGCATGTTACACTTGATCACCAACCTATCTAAATGCATATTAATATGTTGATGTTAATTTTTCAAATCCTAATGATTCTAATATAGGACAGTATCAGTGACTAGTTCTCTGTTTTCCAGATTAAATTCGTAAGTTTAATTTAAATTTCATATTATTAGTTGTTGTATATATTACTGCACATGTATGTTACATGCAGGATTTCAAGTCTTAAAGAAAATTTGGTTGAGTTTTGTGTTAAATTTGTCAAGCCTGAGACTGTGTACATTTAAACCTTTAAGCCTGAATTCTAAGTGTTTAGTTCAATTTACAGTTTTAATTTATAATATTTTGAGCCGTATACATTGTGGTATGTAAGGATATAATATTAGGTTTCATACTCTTACATGTTAGGTTGCTATTGTGATAAACCTTGAGTTGGTTTGATGTTCGAATTTCTCCAAAATTTTGAAAATTGAATACATGTTAACATTTTTACATTGCTTTCAAATGTGTAGTTCAATTTCATATCTAATATGTAATGTTGAGCTAAACTGAATGATTGAACCCTTCATTTCAAGTTTTAACCCATGTACATTTGACACTCTACACCAATGTTCACAACTGCCATGAAAACCTAACCCCTCATCTCTATGTTATGTTCATATAGTTATATGGATATATATATATATATATATATATATATATATATATATATATATATATATATATATATATATATATAGTTATGTATACATGTTATAATGTATGTAGATGCAATTAAAATCTCTACCTCTTTATACATATAAATATACATATGTATATATGGTTGGCCAGGCATGTTATGAGTAAATAGCTTGTGCCTTGTAGACTGCTTAACCAATATGCCATGAATAGTATAACTTGATAGCTATAGTTGAGACACAGATCCTCATATGCACTTTCATGTATAATTCACACAAACCACATAACCTTTACATAATGTTAGCTTTTCCCTCTCTAATGCTATATATATAAATATATTGTGATTGGATTTAAATGCAATTGACTTTCATTCTTTAACTTCGTTTTTTTTTATTTTCTTGAATAGTATTCCTTAATAGATAATTGGTGGTTACCTTTATTTTATTTTTATAATAAGTACCAGTTTTCTAATAGGATGGTAGACTGTCTTACAGTCTTGATGATTGTTGTTTTCTTTTTCCTTTCCAGTATGGCACCCATGACCCGAGCCCGTCACCTGGGAGCAGCTGCAGCTACTGAGAGTGTGCTTCCACCTCCTACTGTTCAGGAGGTAGTGATCCCTCTATCTGATCAGGGGGTGGTGGCACCTCCTGCCTTTGAGGAGATGGTGGCAGCCTCGCCAGAGAGTCTTCCTTCATCTCCTGTCGTTCAGGAGAGAGCTGCAGATTTGCCCGAGACCGAGAGCCTTTCCCTACCCCTTGGGATGGTACTCCCTACTATACCACCCGGAGGTTTGTTACTTGACACATCCCAGGTGTTTGGATATTTTCAAGAGAGGCTGTTGGAGTCACAGAGAGTTCATGAGGAGGCCATGAGAAAGAAAATCTAGAGGTTGCTACGTCTGCGGGACTCTGTGCTTCCAGGAGGAGAGCCTAGCTCCAAGAGGGCGAGGAGCAGTACCCAGTCCTACCCAGAGTTTGAGGAGTACCCATTTATCCAGTCGATATCATCATACCCAGCCCAGTCTCCTGTCCAGCAGAGGCCAGCTGAGCCAGAGCCTATCTGTGACTACTGTAGGAAATCTGGGCACAAGTGGAGCAACTGTAGAAAGAGACTAGGATTGTGCCTATTCTGTGGGTCAGCTGCGCACTGGGTGCAGCATTGTCCTGATGCACCTTCCAACCAGGGCCCTGCTTTCAGTTGGGAGTTCTAGTTCTCAGACCCAGCTAGAGGTGAGTTTTGACTTAACCTTAGTATCCCTTTTTGTGAAATATTTGATGCATCCCTTGTTGTATGTTTTGACACCTTGTGATTGCCTAGTACTGTAGCATGTTGGTGTAACTAGATGAGACCCCAGACTGATATTGCATGCCATGACCCTGTATGCCGTCCTCTTAAATTGAATGATTGATTTGGTTCTGAGACTATGATTGCTGGGGGCTTAACCTAGAAGGAGTGCGATCACCTTTAATTTCGAGGACGAAATTTTTATAAGGTGGGTAGGATTGTAACACCCAGTTTTCCATATGAGGGTATTTTTATCATTTTGGGGTAATGTAAATTTATTAGAATTTATTTGAATTTATGGGAATTTTTAGGAATTATTTTGGAATTGTTTGGACTAGATTGATTTTTGACTAGTGTTGACCCTTGCAGACCAACATAGGAACTAACCCTAGTTAGTTGGACTTGGTTAGGCTATGTGACTCTAGTCTAACCTAGCATGACCTAAGTTAGTGGTAATTGGTTCATTAGAATTTGAGTAAGGAGATTAGGAATTAAATGGTTGAGAAATGGTTTGTGATTTCACAAGTCATTTTATGACTTAACCTAATAGGACTAGCCAACCTAGTGCAACCCTAGCCTATTCCATCATGGCCGGCCACCCTAGCTAACCTAAGGATTCCCCCCACTATATAATCCCTCATAAAATCTAGGGCTACCCTCCTTCCCTAGGAAATTATTTCAAGAAAAGAAAGAGGTGAGTCTCCATGTTAAAAAAAACTATAGAAAATCCATTGTAGGTCCTTTTTCCCCCAAACTAGTTGCATTAGATCCTAATATTACTATTCTTGCTGTTATTGGAAATTTGTTTCAGTTTGAGGTTGTTTTGATTGGATTGGGATACCAAGAAAGGAGCTCACAAAGGGGATTTTTCATTGGAAGTTCCTCAATAGGTAACTTTGTCATTTCTTCATGGATTTTCAATTTGTCTTCATGATTAGGAAGCCCTAAGGGTCCCCTGAGTGTCAGTATAAGTTTCGTGTCAGGTATCATGGGTTTTGTGTCCGTTTTGGACACGTAACTGTGTCCCTACACTGGTGTTTGTGAAAATGCCACAAAGGGGCTGTTGGTGTTATTTTCGATTTATTTTTGAATAGAAATATTAGTTTTAATCTTGCTTATTGATTTCTGTTTGTATGTGGTAGTGTTCGTGTCGCTTTGTGTCAGATTCGTGGAGTGGACACGCGCGTGCACACGCTCGCGCGCGTGCACACGCTCGCGCGCGTGCACACGCTCGCGCGCGTGCTACAGTGATCCCCTGCTACTCGGGGCCTGTAGCGGACACGACACGGGGTTTCTGGACACGAAATTCAAGGGAGACCTAGGGGCAATGTCTGTCATGACATTCCCCAAGTTTCATTGGGTTTCGTGTCGTATCGAAGGAGGAATCAATCGTGCACGGGGAAATGCTATTCTGTGCACTGTTAGTTCTTGCCACTGATACGCCTCTCGTATCCGACACTGACACGGTTTGGACACTGGCCAGTTGGCCTATGAGGTAGCCCTATAGGTGGGCTACCTATGTGGTTGACCACGAGACTCACTTGTGTCCTGTGTCGTGCACACGACACACGTGCACGTGTGCACGAGGCAGTGCACTCGACAGTGCACTGTTATGCAATTTTGGGTTTTAGGCTGTATGGACACGTTTGTGTCCTCTAGTATAGACACAAACACCTAGTGTGACACCTATACATTGTATGTTTCAATTACCAACCATTAATTTATCACTTTTAATTGATTTTCTAGATAAATTTCTGATTTCCCATTTTATTCTGAAACCAATGTATCAGTACATATTTCTATTTTTTTTTCAGTTTTGCAAAATGAGTTTTGTCAATCAATTAAACCTATATACACTGTTAATTGTATGTAATCAAGACTCTAACATGTACTCCTATAGGTGTTCTATGGATGTGTCGAATTTGGGGTGGAATGGGTGTTGTCTTGGCTTAAATCTGGGAGTGTAGTGTATGTTTACTGTCAAGCTAGTTTGGAAACTGTTTAACTAAGTTCCTATGTTTACTGTCAATACAATATTAGTTTCCCACTTCACTGTTTAGGTTCCAGATTTCTTCGTGGTTGTAGTTCAATGATTTGCCTATTATTTTTTCACTGTTTTGCTAATTCCAGATTTTTATGTGTGGATAGTTCAGTTTTAAGTCCCAGATTTCCTTGAGTTGTGGTGGAGTGATGTTGGGACTGAACTTAGATTGTGAAATTGCTCCATTCCTTCTTTATCATTCACTGATTTTTTCCCCAGTAATTATATACATTGTTTTTCTCACACTTCACTGTTTTCTGAGTTATCTACACACACACACACCACTCCACTCTTTACCATCACACACACACACAATTTCATATACACACACAACCACATGCCACCTATTCCAATTCCTGTCACAGGTTGCACACACACATGACCATACCTTGTTACACTCTCTGCACACAAGCAAGTACACACACATACACATTGTATTGTTCACACCATCACACACACACACACAGGTAATTGCATACACACATGCTTCACATTCCTCATTCACCCACTCACACCTTCACCTACACATTACTCTCTCCCTATATATATATAGTTCCTAATGTACATATATGCATTTGGGTAGTGAATACATATAATGTAATGTGTATGTAAATAATATAGTTGTGTAATTTGGGTATCTAGTATAGACACCTACATTGGATGTATAGATTATACAAGTATATGTATATGTCTCATATATATACATTTGTGTATTCACTATATATATATATAATATATGTATACATGTGTTATGTGTAGGCCTAGATATTGTATAGGTTGTGTGATGGTTTGACTTGTGTTATATAGGTTGTAAGGACTTGGTATGCTAGCATAGCCAGATTAGCCTAGTTTAGACTGGTTTGGACTAGTTAGGCCTAGTATAGGCTAATGTGGTCTAGTATAGACTAGTTTGACCTAGTCTAGACTTGGTTGACCTAGTTTGACTTCTAGGGTTGACCAGAGTTGACCAAGAGTTGACTTTGGCCTAGATTGACCTAGAATCATGTAGAATGCATAGTAGAACTTCATTTTACCATTTTAGACTTGTTGTGACTTGTGTTGTTCTGATTAGGAGCCAGACACCACTACTCGGACAGTACGTTTCATATTGGACACTCAGATACAGGCGAGTACATTCTTTGATCATTTTATATCCTGCTTAGAATTATTTTCTGTATTAAATTACTTTACTTGTGCTGTCACGACATTCTCACGGATTAGTACTATACGGATCTCTTCATGCGATGTTATCCCCCTCGGGAGCATTGGGTACATTGTGTCATGTGCGTTTCACTTTCATCATGTACTCCTGTGCTTTCACCATACATGTACACTCTTGTGAACCATGTACTCTCATGTTTACAGAGCCTTCATGTATACTATCATCTGCACCCTTTCAAGGGCTCCATGTGATATCATGTAAAATAACATAACCTGCTTAGATCCTTGTGTATTAATTGGGGAACGGGGGAGTGCGAGTAGTCATGTGAACAATTCTATAGTAGTGTAGATCATGTACAACTCTTTAGTGTAGATCATGTACAAATCTGTCCCGTTCACATGTGCTATCCTGTACTCTGACTCACTAGCCACTGTTAGTTCCTTACTTATAGTAGATATTTCTATTACAGTTCTTTCTCTCTGTTTGCATACTGTATTCTTCAGCACCTGTATCTTACTTTACTGTATGATTATATCTTCTAACCTGCTATGAACTGTTGAGATGTACTGTACTCGCTCCTGTTCTGACTGGACCTGTTGAAAATATTATAGAGGACGAAGAGGAGGCTGGTCTGGATACTTACTACGGGGCAGCCATAGATGACACCTACGAGCTGGACTCTCAGGAGGACCCAGCTCTAGCTGAGGATATCACCCCGATTGCCTAGATTAGATTAGTTAGGCTTACTTTACTTTATGCAGTCTTGAGACATGTTTTAGCTAGACTATATTTGGAGTTCAGAGTTGTATATATTCTTTTATTCTGTATCTGAGACCATGTACTTCTGGATATTGCTGGGATTATCTTAGACTACTTTTCATCTATTTATTTCCTTGAGTTCTATTTCACATCGTGCTATCTCTTCCTTAGTTGTGATTGAGTTTTACTGCTTGTCATCCCCATTCGGGGAGTATAAACTGTTTAGAGATATATTGCTAGATGATTGTTGACCTAGGACAGCGTTCTACCGCCGACACTGCGGCGTAGGCTGGACGTACCCACGTCTCGTGTCCTTACTCTAGGGTGCGGGTAGTGACACATTTTGGGTGGTGGCCCATGCAGGTAGAGTTTATGTAGTGGTATTCGAACTAGAGTATCACTACAGCCTGCAGTAGGATCAAGATATTTTGAAGGTACTCAATCACATTAGAAAAAACTCCTTACCAGATCCCTTTTATCTAAATATACTACTCGTTGATTCCCTTGAATATAAATTGTCCTCCTTGAATTTTTGCTTCATTCTCAAAAATTATTTCTTGTTTTGATCTGTCTTCATGATGATTATGAAGGCACGATCTCATCGTTTCGGTTCGGGGGATACTATCGAGAGGCTAGCCACCTCTCGTCCTGTTCATCAGGGCCTCGAGACCGCAGCTTCTGTTGTGCCGACTCAGGTTGGCATTTCTGCTACATTGGAGGTGCACCTCCGTCTGTACAGAGACTTTTCCCTTCATTTCCGATTTCTCTCAGCAGCAGCGATTCATGCAGCATCAGCAGCAGAGATTTGTGCAGTATCAGCATCAGGCTGGAGAAAACCAGCAGGGCGAGCTATCGTCAGGACAGTCGAGGATGCACAGACCGTTGGAGATCTTGCTGCAAGTTTCGGTCTTCTCAAATCCATTCCCGCAATTATCTTTTATAATTACCTTGAAATCCGAATCCATCTGTTCCTTGTTGATTGATTAATTTTGTCATGTTACTCTTTTGTTGTGTTTGTTTTTCTTCTGAGAAAATCATATGGGCTAGGTCGCCTAAATCATGGGATCTAGAATCTTCGATGGTCGTGTTAGTTGGCATAGTGAGGACATGTAGTCGGATTTTGGATGTATTTCTCGGGTATGGGAATTTAAGGTTTTCGCCGTCGCACGCGGCAATGTAAAAATTTTAAATACCATGAACCTAAGGGTAGTCAAGGACTCTGTGATTTTCATAGCATTGCTCACTAGCATGATGAGGACTCTGGGCAACATGATTTTGGACAGACGCATATGATTAACAGATTGTATTTTGAGAAGGTCTTAAACATCATACCCTTCTATTGTTATGAATAACTTAGGAGTAGGAGTATGAGTAGGAATAGCTTAGCTGTTATTATAACTTTGTGTAACTTCTTGCTATAAAATGCTTCCTAAAACAATGAATCAGTGATTTTGCTAGACCTTGACTTAGATTTGATATTTTAACTCTGGTATCAAATGGTTCCTTCTTTTAAACAGATAAGCAGAACAGATTTTATCATTATTTTCTCCTTGTCATTAATTTTTGTATTATCTTAGAATATATAATATAGTGGACACAGATGCTTGCCTGACACGTATGCATGTTACACTTGATCACCAACCTATCTAAATGCATATTAATATGTTGATGTTAATTTTTCAAATCCTAATGATTCTAATATAGGACAGTATCAGTGACTAGTTCTCTGTTTTCCAGATTAAATTCGTAAGTTTAATTTAAATTTCATATTATTAGTTGTTGTATATATTACTGCACATGTATGTTACATGCAGGATTTCAAGTCTTAAAGAAAATTTGGTTGAGTTTTGTGTTAAATTTGTCAAGCCTGAGACTGTGTACATTTAAACCTTTAAGCCTGAATTCTAAGTGTTTAGTTCAATTTACAGTTTTAATTTATAATATTTTGAGCCGTATACATTGTGGTATGTAAGGATATAATATTAGGTTTCATACTCTTACATGTTAGGTTGCTATTGTGATAAACCTTGAGTTGGTTTGATGTTCGAATTTCTCCAAAATTTTGAAAATTGAATACATGTTAACATTTTTACATTGCTTTCAAATGTGTAGTTCAATTTCATATCTAATATGTAATGTTGAGCTAAACTGAATGATTGAACCCTTCATTTCAAGTTTTAACCCATGTACATTTGACACTCTACACCAATGTTCACAACTGCCATGAAAACCTAACCCCTCATCTCTATGTTATGTTCATATAGTTATATGGATATATATATATATATATATATATATATATATATATATATATATATATATATATATATATATATATATATATATATATATAGTTCTGTATACATGTTATAATGTATGTAGATGCAATTAAAATCTCTACCTCTTTATACATATAAATATACATATGTATATATGGTTGGCCAGGCATGTTATGAGTAAATAGCTTGTGCCTTGTAGACTGCTTAACCAATATGCCATGAATAGTATAACTTGATAGCTATAGTTGAGACACAGATCCTCATATGCACTTTCATGTATAATTCACACAAACCACATAACCTTTACATAATGTTAGCTTTTCCCTCTCTAATGCTATATATATAAATATATTGTGATTGGATTTAAATGCAATTGACTTTCATTCTTTAACTTCGTTTTTTTTTATTTTCTTGAATAGTATTCCTTAATAGATAATTGGTGGTTACCTTTATTTTATTTTTATAATAAGTACCAGTTTTCTAATAGGATGGTAGACTGTCTTACAGCCTTGATGATTGTTGTTTTCTTTTTTCTTTCCAGTATGGCACCCATGACCCGAGCCCGTCACCTGGAAGCAGCTGCAGCTACTGAGAGTGTGCTTCCACCTCCTACTGTTCAGGAGGTAGTGATCCCTCTATCTGATCAGGGGGTGGTGGCACCTCCTGCCTTTGAGGAGATGGTGGCAGCCTCGCCAGAGAGTCTTCCTTCATCTCCTGTCGTTCAGGAGAGAGCTGCAGATTTGCCCGAGACCGAGAGCCTTTCCCTACCCCTTGGGATGGTACTCCCTACTATACCACCCGGAGGTTTGTTACTTGACACATCCCAGGTGTTTGGATATTTTCAAGAGAGGCTGTTGGAGTCACAGAGAGTTCATGAGGAGGCCATGAGAAAGAAAATCTAGAGGTTGCTACGTCTGCGGGACTCTGTGCTTCCAGGAGGAGAGCCTAGCTCCAAGAGGGCGAGGAGCAGTACCCAGTCCTACCCAGAGTTTGAGGAGTACCCATTTATCCAGTCGATATCATCATACCCAGCCCAGTCTCCTGTCCAGCAGAGGCCAGCTGAGCCAGAGCCTATCTGTGACTACTGTAGGAAATCTGGGCACAAGTGGAGCAACTGTAGAAAGAGACTAGGATTGTGCCTATTCTGTGGGTCAGCTGCGCACTGGGTGCAGCATTGTCCTGATGCACCTTCCAACCAGGGCCCTGCTTTCAGTTGGGAGTTCTAGTTCTCAGACCCAGCTAGAGGTGAGTTTTGACTTAACCTTAGTATCCCTTTTTGTGAAATATTTGATGCATCCCTTGTTGTATGTTTTGACACCTTGTGATTGCCTAGTACTGTAGCATGTTGGTGTAACTAGATGAGACCCCAGACTGATATTGCATGCCATGACCCTGTATGCCGTCCTCTTAAATTGAATGATTGATTTGGTTCTGAGACTATGATTGCTGGGGGCTTAACCTAGAAGGAGTGCGATCACCTTTAATTTCGAGGACGAAATTTTTATAAGGTGGGTAGGATTGTAACACCCAGTTTTCCATATGAGGGTATTTTTGTCATTTTGGGGTAATGTAAATTTATTAGAATTTATTTGAATTTATGGGAATTTTTAGGAATTATTTTGGAATTGTTTGGACTAGATTGATTTTTGACTAGTGTTGACCCTTGCAGACCAACATAGGAACTAACCCTAGTTAGTTGGACTTGGTTAGGCTATGTGACTCTAGTCTAACCTAGCATGACCAAAGTTAGTGGTAATTGGTTCATTAGAATTTGAGTAAGGAGATTAGGAATTAAATGGTTGAGAAATGGTTTGTGATTTCACAAGTCATTTTATGACTTAACCTAATAGGACTAGCCAACCTAGTGCAACCCTAGCCTATTCCATCATGGCCGGCCACCCTAGCTAACCTAAGGATTCCCCCCACTATATAATCCCTCATAAAATCTAGGGCTACCCTCCTTCCCTAGGAAATTATTTCAAGAAAAGAAAGAGGTGAGTCTCCATGTTAAAAAAAACTATAGAAAATCCATTGTAGGTCCTTTTTCCCCCAAACTAGTTGCATTAGATCCTAATATTACTATTCTTGCTGTTATTGGAAATTTGTTTCAGTTTGAGGTTGTTTTGATTGGATTGGGATACCAAGAAAGGAGCTCACAAAGGGGATTTTTCATTGGAAGTTCCTCAATAGGTAACTTTGTCATTTCTTCATGGATTTTCAATTTGTCTTCATGATTAGGAAGCCCTAAGGGTCCCCTGAGTGTCAGTATAAGTTTCGTGTCAGGTATCATGGGTTTTGTGTCCGTTTTGGACACGTAACTGTGTCCCTACACTGGTGTTTGTGAAAATGCCACAAAGGGGCTGTTGGTGTTATTTTCGATTTATTTTTGAATAGAAATATTAGTTTTAATCTTGCTTATTGATTTCTGTTTGTATGTGGTAGTGTTCGTGTCGCTTTGTGTCAGATTCGTGGAGTGGACACGCGCGTGCACACGCTCGCGCGCGTGCACACGCTCGCGCGCGTGCACACGCTCGCGCGCGTGCTACAGTGATCCCCTGCTACTCGGGGCCTGTAGCGGACACGACACGGGGTTTCTGGACACGAAATTCAAGGGAGACCTAGGGGCAATGTCTGTCATGACATTCCCCAAGTTTCATTGGGTTTCGTGTCGTATCGAAGGAGGAATCAATCGTGCACGGGGAAATGCTATTCTGTGCACTGTTAGTTCTTGCCACTGATACGCCTCTCGTATCCGACACTGACACGGTTTGGATACTGGCCAGTTGGCCTATGAGGTAGCCCTATAGGTGGGCTACCTATGTGGTTGACCACGAGACTCACTTGTGTCCTGTGTCGTGCACACGACACACGTGCACGTGTGCACGAGGCAGTGCACTCGACAGTGCACTGTTATGCAATTTTGGGTTTTAGGCTGTATGGACACGTTTGTGTCCTCTAGTATAGACACAAACACCTAGTGTGACACCTATACATTGTATGTTTCAATTACCAACCATTAATTTATCACTTTTAATTGATTTTCTAGATAAATTTCTGATTTCCCATTTTATTCTGAAACCAATGTATCAGTACATATTTCTATTTTTTTTTCAGTTTTGCAAAATGAGTTTTGTCAATCAATTAAACCTATATACACTGTTAATTGTATGTAATCAAGACTCTAACATGTACTCCTATAGGTGTTCTATGGATGTGTCGAATTTGGGGTGGAATGGGTGTTGTCTTGGCTTAAATCTGGGAGTGTAGTGTATGTTTACTGTCAAGCTAGTTTGGAAACTGTTTAACTAAGTTCCTATGTTTACTGTCAATACAATATTAGTTTCCCACTTCACTGTTTAGGTTCCAGATTTCTTCGTGGTTGTAGTTCAATGACTTGCCTATTATTTTTTCACTGTTTTGCTAATTCCAGATTTTTATGTGTGGATAGTTCAGTTTTAAGTCCCAGATTTCCTTGAGTTGTGGTGGAGTGATGTTGGGACTGAACTTAGATTGTGAAATTGCTCCATTCCTTCTTTATCATTCACTGATTTTTTCCCCAGTAATTATATACATTGTTTTTCTCACACTTCACTGTTTTCTGAGTTATCTACACACACACACACCACTCCACTCTTTACCATCACACACACACACAATTTTATATACACACACAACCACATGCCACCTATTCCAATTCCTGTCACAGGTTGCACACACACATGACCATACCTTGTTACACTCTCTGCACACAAGCAAGTACACACACATACACATTGTATTGTTCACACCATCACACACACACACACACAGGTAATTGCATACACACATGCTTCACATTCCTCATTCACCCACTCACACCTTCACCTACACATTACTCTCTCCCTATATATATATAGTTCCTAATGTACATATATGCATTTGGGTAGTGAATACATATAATGTAATGTGTATGTAAATAATATAGTTGTGTAATTTGGGTATCTAGTATAGACACCTACATTGGATGTATAGATTATACAAGTATATGTATATGTCTCATATATATACATTTGTGTATTCACTATATATATATATAATATATGTATACATGTGTTATGTGTAGGCCTAGATATTGTATAGGTTGTGTGATGGTTTGACTTGTGTTATATAGGTTGTAAGGACTTGGTATGCTAGCATAGCCAGATTAGCCTAGTTTAGACTGGTTTGGACTAGTTAGGCCTAGTATAGGCTAATGTGGTCTAGTATAGACTAGTTTGACCTAGTCTAGACTTGGTTGACCTAGTTTGACTTCTAGGGTTGACCAGAGTTGACCAAGAGTTGACTTTGGCCTAGATTGACCTAGAATCATGTAGAATGCATAGTAGAACTTCATTTTACCATTTTAGACTTGTTGTGACTTGTGCTGTTCTGATTAGGAGCCAGACACCACTACTCGGACAGTACGTTTCATATTGGACACTCAGATACAGGCGAGTACATTCTTTGATCATTTCATATCCTGCTTAGAATTATTTTCTGTATTAAATTACTTTACTTGTGCTGTCACGACATTATCACGGATTAGTACTATACGGATCTCTTCATGCGATGTTATCCCCCTCGGGAGCATTGGGTACATTGTGTCATGTGTGTTTCACTTTCATCATGTACTCCTGTGCTTTCACCATACATGTACACTCTTGTGAACCATGTACTCTCATGTTTACAGAGCCTTCATGTATACTATCATGTGCACCCTTTCAAGGGCTCCATGTGATATCATGTACAATAACATAACCTGCTTAGATCCTTGTGTATTAATTGGGGAACGGGGGAGTGCGAGTAGTCATGTGAACAATTCTATAGTAGTATAGATCATGTACAACTCTTTAGTGTAGATCATGTACAAATCTGTCCCGTTCATATGTGCTATCCTGTACTCTGACTCACTAGCCACTGTTAGTTCCTTACTTATAGTAGATATTTCTATTACAGTTCTTTCTCTCTGTTTGCATACTGTATTCTTCAGCACCTGTATCTTACTTTACTGTATGATTATATCTTCTAACCTGCTATGAACTGTTGAGATGTACTGTACTCGCTCCTGTTCTGACTGGACCTGTTAAAAATATTATAGAGGACGAGGAGGAGGCTGGTCTGGATACTTACTACGGGGCAGCCATAGATGACACCTGCGAGCTGGACTCTCAGGAGGACCCAGCTCTAGCTGAGGATATCACCCCGATTGCCTAGATTAGATTAGTTAGGCTTACTATACTTTATGCAGTCTTGAGACATGTTTTAGCTAGACTATATTTGGAGTTCAGAGTTGTATATATTCTTTCATTCTGTATCTGAGACCATGTACTTCTGGATATTGCTGGGATTATCTTAGACTACTTTTCATCTATTTATTTCTTTGAGTTCTATGTCACATCGTGCTATCTCTTCCTTAGTTGTGATTGAGGTTTACTGCTTGTCACCCCATTCGGGGAGTATAAACTGTTTAGAGATATATTGCTAGATGATTGTTGACCTAGGACAGCGTTCTACCGCCGACACTGCGGTGTAGGCTGGACGTACCCATGTCTCGTGCCCTTACTCTAGGGTACGGGTCGTGACAGTTCGCCTCCCTTCGGTTGCCTTGGCCTGAGACCGTTGGGAGGGGGAGAACTGGCTTGAAGGGAATGATCTTCTTAAAAAGCAGACTACGGCTTAGCACACTAGGAGTGGGAGTCAAATCATTCCATCTTCACTCTCCCGCCGCTAGGGTAGACATAAATCTAATTCATTATTATCATCACTCTCTCCTCACACATCCGATTCTGGTCCATCTACTTCTTCTTTAATCAATCGAATGCCTATCTTTCAAGACAGATACTATTACCATTTCTCGGCCTAAGGACTGTTAATGAGAGTCTTCCTCGCCGTGTGAAAAGATCTCTCTTTATGCTCTAAATCGTCCAGTATGGACTTTGATTATCTAACTGATAGGATCGTCCGCTGAAGGCTAGAGATCAGACCATTCGTCGCAAAGAACGTATTAGTCCACAACCCGGACAGTGAACTTTCGAACATCGACAACCTAAAAGGTGACCTTCCTTCTATTAGCTCCCGGCACGGTCGCCTCACTTTGTTATCCTTGCCTGACTTATCTGTTAATTCAATCTCTCTCTCGCCCTTAGCCTGAGCCTATTCTTCTTCACATGAAAATGCCCCATCTCCTGGCTTTCAACATAGGATTTGTGGCATATGACTATTACTGTATAAAAGGAAGCATGGAAAGAGCATCCGATTACTGAACCACTATGGGATCGTCGCTTAGTGCATTGATGCCTTGAATAAGGGCTTTCCTTTTGCAATCATAGGCTGTTGGAAGCTCTCTCTGCTCTGTCGGCTCTTAGCCTTTCTGACTTTCAGCCTTTCCTGATTACCTGATTGTTTTCCTGCTTTTCTGCTTCGCTAAAGTATTTTAGAACTATAATGCCACTAATCCAATGCCGCTAATCCAATAGTTTAGATATCCATGCACAGAGAAGCTGCTAGTCTTTTCCTCCCGGCACGGTCGCCTTCTTACAGGACACGAACGGGAGCCTTTCTTTCCTAAGCTTGAATGTGGCGAGGAAGGAATATGTCTGAAAGTCTTTCTTCTTTTAATGTCTACAGATCTGCTGGAGGAAGGAAGCCAGGCTATCCTATTCAAATGAATGGCGGCTAATCGTCGAACTTTCAATCTGACTACTTCCCTATCATTCTTAGTAGACTTTGATCGCCTTCCTCTCCCTGCTTAGTCGAGTTCATACTGCCCCGTGGGGTCTCACCAGTTTGAACTTCCTTCTTTCTCTCCCTTGTTGGAGTTATTCGCGGGTGTCCTAACCTCCTCCGACTCTTGTCCCGTCTTGTTCTTTCTTGTGCTTTCCTGTTCTAGCTTTCCCGTCTAGCTGCAAGGGTAGGGTCTTAGCTGCAAGAGTCAGACTAGCTACTAGTTAACAAAGAAAGGAACGGACCCTATTCCTTCCTTATGTCTGGAATTTAGGGCAGCGCCTCGGTAAACAAAAGCCTACATAGCAGTTCCAATGCAACGCCTTGAACCGCCCACCCCGCTAATAATGGGGCCAACCTAGTTGCTGGAGCAAGGAGGGCGGCCTATTCCAAACCCAACTAAATAGGCTATCCCATTTAGATATCTATGTGGGGCTCCCTCCCACTGGCTATGCAATATTGCTGGGTCTATCCCCGAATCTATCTCGGAATTAATAGTAGCAAGCGGTCCCCGAATATCCTCGGTCGGCTATGGCACTGTACTCCTTGTGGCTCGGTCCCCAGCGGTGGAGAAGGAGCTTGAATCGGGATGAAAAGATGAGGGGGTCGATTTGTATGCATAAAAGGTGATGGGATCAATCTATTCTATTTCTTTTTTTGAGGCAGACAATCGGGTGGACCATACATAGCATAGGACGCATGAACCATATTATTATCCCTATCCGCGAACTAGATTTATCTGTCTGGCAATCAAACATAGGTCCGTACAGACTTTCTTTGAGATGGAACCAAAGCGAGAGAGTGAAACGGAGAGGCTGGCTAGGCTTTAGTTGGATATAGTAGTAGTATAGTCGTGACTGTATAACATTCTTCTTCCCTCTTTTTATTGATGACCCCTAGGTCTTTCTTCCTCGGATTGAAAAGCGACGCTACCGATGTTGTAGTAAGGGCTTCGATGGGGGGAATCTCGTCGTCTGCGATCGTAGGGGATGGCCGAAGGTGTATCATCCGGCGTGTGTCAATCGGGAAGCGTCCTTCTTCCGATCGAAGGGACGATGGAACCGCGATTGGCATATATTTAGTATTTGTGAGCAAGCTTCCCATTCTATGTGCTATACTTATACATACTCTTTGTGATTGCACTTCCAAGAACTGATCTGGAAAGTTCAATCTCGTATTACATGGCTTCAGGCTGGAGATGCCAATACAAGATTCTTCCACCGTACCACTATAATTAGGAGATCAAAGAAGATGATATCTATTATAAAGAAGGCCAAGGGGGTACCAGTCGTGACAACATTGAGCAATCTTTTATGGACTACTTCAGCAGTAGATGGGCGTGAACCGGTTCTAGTTGCCGATCCAGGGGAATCCTATAATGATCATATGTTGTAAGCTTTTGGTGAAGCCATTCGGACCAAGATATTTTGTAACCAAACCTATGTTTGAAGACAGAGATGGACAAGACAAGACGGATGGAAAGAAAGACAATGACCCGTGAGATTGGGGCAGTCCACACACGCACGGCTGCTGCTGAGCAAAAGAAGGGGGTCTTACCCGTAAAAGGCACCCCGATGAAAGCCAATTCTTCCTATTTAAGTCAAAGATGAGTCCTCATTAGATAGATGACAAGCATAAGAACCCAGCTGAACGAGCACCAGTGACTACATAATGATCAATTCATCCATACCATTTTCGGGAGTCAGGTTCATCCAATGGATTCATTTCCAGGTCATTGAGTATGAAAGAAGCTAAGGGACCAGTACACTACCTTGGTCTTACTATGTATGGAAAAGGGCGTCCCCTTCGAATGGGACCAGGCTTGTTAGAATGCCTTTGACAGCCTAAAGGCCTATCTCCTCAACCTGCCTGTTTTTATTTCAACTAAATCAAAGGCTATCCTCTACATCGCCGCATTGGAGGGATCCTTGGGAGCTCTCTTGGCCCAAAAGAAGAGGGAAAGGAAAATGCTTTCTACTATTTTCTTAAGTCGTACAGGGGCAGAATAACACTCCGATCGAGAAAACAAACCCCTGATCTTTGCCGTTCAGAAGCTCAGGCATTATCTCAAGGCACACCCCCCGTCCCCGATAACTCTCCTCTCTCACACTACTTCCCAGATAAGGAGGTCATGGCAGTCGAAATTCTGAAGCCTTGATAAATTTCGATGGTACTTCCCGAGGATCCGGTGCTGGAGCAAGAATCGTGTTTGTCACCCCAGATCCTCCTGCCCTATTTATTTTCCTTCATATCGGCGACATCGAACAACACAGCAGAATACGAGTCCCTTATCATCGGCCTAGAGCTTGCGTTCGATATGCGCATCGACCCTCTAATCGTCTACGGGGATTCACAGCTGATCATCCGCAAGCAAAGAAAAGATGAGAGATTGGCCTTTCTCGACGGGATAGGATTGGATCCTTTTTGGTTTGTTGAGTGGACCTCTTCCGTCCTGCCCACCAGACGACTTTCATTGGTGCTTGGGTAGCGAGCCTATGCCCTAGGATTCTATCGCCTCCACAAAAGTCTTGGGAGAGGAACCTTAATCAAGGCACTGTAAGCCCTCACTAACGCTCGCCTTTATCCGAGATATAGTTCTTTTCTAACAAGGGCAGGACATAGACTAATGGGCACAAGCCCTACTCGCCGGTTGAATTCCCTTCTTCAGGTCCAAAAGTGCGTGATGGCTCGAGGTCGAAGAACCCTTCTACTCACTTTGAGTGAGGGGTACCACCTATGAACCAATGTCTAACTTATTGTCTCAACGGGGGCTGCACTTCTACTATGGCTTCCGGTCTAAGAACTACTATTTGGCTTACGAAAGGGTATGAGCTAACCTTTTTCCAGGGTAGACAAAGACGAGTAGGTCTGGCTTGGCTGATCGGCCAAATACCATATTTTCGGACTTCTTTGTCCCGGCCACCCTGCTGATGGAATCCACTATTCAATTGACTTGACGTCCTTTCTTCCCCGCTCTACCCGACTCCTTCCTTCTATTAGCTCCCTAAACGGTCGCCTCACTTTGTTCTCCTTGCCCGAGTGGAGCTGATATACTGGACCACGTCGAGTGGTACCTGGGTGAGAGAGTGTTATGGCAGTTTGGGATTGATCAGCCGGTTCCTGATCTGCCACCCCAATCCTTCCATGCATCGCGGACAGGTGGAGATGCTAGATATATCTTACTTTACACTTTCAGAGATCAGATTAGGCACTTCAATGCTGGAGGAGAATCGAGATGCATTTGACCGACCGCGAGGACTATGTTGAGTGGTATGCGTCAGTGTCCATAGGACCGATCCTTCCTCCACACTTGAGGATAGGGTCGGTCCTTCACTTGCGGATCGATCATTCGCGAGTCGAACTCGCTCTCTTGCCACGCCTTTCACTCACTCGCTTGAGTCGGACTCAATCACTCTGGAGGATCGTTCGTTCTTCACTCTCTTGTTATTACCCGCAGGGAGCGCAGCAACCGACGGTGCATATTATCATATAGAAACAAGCGAAGCATAGCGATTCGTACTACCGAAAAAGTGTCGCTAACCGGCAGGCAATAGAGTCAGCTTACGGGGTGGGGAAGAGCAAGCGTAGCAAATTACATAGAGTTGCCCCTACCTGCTAGCGCGCAGATGGAT